>JAXCGZ010006138.1:37500-64561 GCA_037179515.1 Halocaridina rubra
GATGGTAGAAAATATTACTTTTTAATCCATTAAGGCTAAAAAAATATAATTACCAGCACATGATAAGGTTTCACGTGATGCTGGTGTGCAGTACTTGATAAACTTTTTTTTTAGTTTTGTAATTCATCAAATGTATCCAACAGTTGCAAGTTCTATATCAGGTGTTTAAATGAAGACCAAATTGGCCATTTTGCTTACCTAATCTTGTTAGGTGCACTGATGTGGTATTTACAGATATATATAAGCTTGTGTAATTGAGATTGTTTCATTGCATGGCATAACAACAAGATATATACAGTATGAAATATGTTGCTTCAGAGTTTTAGATAACCATAAGACAGATATTATCTTACGATTATGTTGGAACATAAATGAAGTTTCACAGGGAGCTATACATATTTCTAGCTACTTGTTTGTCTTGAGCTTCTTTCAAAACCGTCAAAACATTTCTTTAGTAGAATAGCTCTGAATCCAAAGAGATGCAGTGACAGCAGAATAGAAATGTTTAATGGAATGCATTTCCATGTATTGGAACTACATTATTCTGGTTTGAAATTTTACCTCATAAACTTCAATTTCCAGTTACTTTAGAGAGGAAAATAAGTCTCACAGTTTTCAGCCTTGGCAAGAGCCTATATAAGGTGTTTCTTAATATTTAACATTTAGTTTTTCAGTATTGCTTAAATGTTATGAAATACTTGCGGAACTTTAGCATTGTAGTATTTGTCATATATTTTGAAGCAGATTAGGAAGATATACGAAGCAATCTTTCACTAATATCGAAATTTTTGCTACCTATTTAAGAATGAGTCTCCCAAGTTTTTCTAATTAATTATTGTCTGTATATAACTCTCACCTGTAAATGAGTTGAAAGTGTATATATTGTATGTGCATTCCATATACTTAGTGCTGATAATAGAAAATCTACAGGGTACTTGTGCACTCTCATTTGACAACAGCATGAATTGGTCAGAGAATTTATACCTTACAGTACAAGGGATCTTTACAGATTGATGCCTTGGACAATTTACACTTCTAATCCTTTTAAATTTCATGCTTGCAATATTTTTAATAATTTTTAAACCATTGGATTTGGTGAAAATATTTGAAGACCTCTGTGAACCAGCTAATAATTCAGATAGTACTTACCAAACACATACAACACAACGGTGTTTTAAGTGGTTATTATCCTATAAAGTATTACATGTTCACTATATATGGTTGTACTTATATGGGATATGAGGCTGCAAGAGTCATAGCAGTAGTTCACTATATTGGAAGAACAGTGTATATGGGCATGAGAAGTTGTTCTTCACTTTTTAATGTGAGTCTTATAGCATTTACAAAGATTTTTTTTACTAAAGTAATTAATAAAGGATTTTTGTTTGCTTCAGGGTTTTGGATTTAATTTAGACTTTATTGATAATATCTCCGGTATATTTTCACAGTCTACATATAAATTGTACACATTTATTAATCGTATATACAGTTTGTATACCTATGAGAATGTATGTGTTCATATTCATCTGGTTGTTTTATTATTTTATTAATATCAACAATATTCTTTTTTTTTTTCCATATATGATGAACCTTCAAATTTTGGTTTGTATACGCTATTGGTATTAAATTTTACTTTTCAAATCCAAATTGAACTTTCATTTGATAATTTCTGATTTTCGCCAACAATTTTTCATCTACCTCTCTATTCTTGTTTTGATTTATCGCTGTTTATTTTTTATTTTGTAATTATTCAATTATTGTACTTTATTTAACACTTCTTTAATATTGACTTCAATGAAATGGTTTATATGTTAAAATTTGACCACTTTGGAATTCTTTTAAAACTTGGATTATTGGCAACTGATCATTTACACATGTGAATTCTGGTGGTTTTAATTATTGATGAATTGAATATTACATTGTGGGTGCATAAAATGCATATGTACATTGTTTCGTATGGGATATATAACAAAATACACATTGGTGCTTTGTCTTTTTTAATTGGATTGGGCCCTTATATACATTTGCATATATTTGTTGAAAAAAATTTACATCTTGTAACTGCATTATTCCTGATTTTGGTGTTTGTTATTAACATTGTTTTGTGTTAGCTGCTTTAAATTTATGAATTCGTCATATTGTTTTGATTACAATTTGTTTCCTTTTTTCTTTTCTTCATTTGGTGTTCATATTACGTGGTGTTTCCGTTCTTTTGGGTTGTGTTTTGGTGTGTATTTAACTTTGCAAATGAAAAAGTCAGAGGCACAAGCTTCACTCGACTTTGAACAGAATGATTCGGAGCCCAGTAGCAGCATCACCCAGAACCTTATTCCGGCTGAGGAGGGAAAAGGACCTGTGCAGCTCGGGTAAGATAGAATACTAATTTTCATATATATTTTCTGCAACTGATATATACGTATCTTTGTATCGATATTCTCATCCGTTTGGTGAGAGATATAGTGTAAATTTTTTCATCCATATTTTATATACTTTTTTGGGGGTGGAGATAAATATCATTGGCTTTATTATTTATATGGATTTTTTTTGTAATTGGGTTTTTTCTTTTTCATGAAATTTGTATGTAATATGCTCTACATTCCCAACAAACTTAGGTTTGTTGCTGGTGTTATTCTACGTGAACGCATGCCAATGTTTGAACGAATGCTGTGGAGAGTGTGCCGTGGAAATGTCTTCGTGAGGCAGGTTCAGATTGAAGAACCCCTGGAAGATCCTGTTACGGTGAATATCCTATTTCTGGTATATTAACCAAAAGGAGACATATCTTTCATTCTCCTTTGGTGATGTGTTAGTTATTTTGCCACTTTTGGGAGTACTTTTTATTGGTTTACAAAACATTATATATATGCTTGTATATGTAGACTTTACCAGTACACACAAAAGGGAGAGGGAACCTTTTATTTTTAGGGGGGCTCTAGCTAAGCAGTAGTTGATAATTATTAATTGTTTAAAAGGATCATTAACTGTTACTTTCCCTGACAAGGGGGACTATGCCTTTAGTATATAATGTAGAGAGATAATTTAAGTGGAATTAGTATCAGTGTTGTGAATAGAGGTGTATATGTTTTCTCAAGACTTTTAGGCTATTAATATGAGATAGTAATTTGAATTACTTTGCCTTGTAACTCTAAAACTTCCCTCTGGTCTGACTACAGTTTTTGTACTTCTCTCCCCTTTACTTTTTTCATATCGTGCTTATCAAATTACACTTAGGTTTTTGTTCTAAGTTTTTCTTGACTTCCAATTCATAATTTTATAGGGAGACGAGGTGTACAAAACGGTCTTCATTATCTTCTTCCAAGGCGAGCAGCTCAAGACTAAAGTGAAGAAAATATGCGAGGGATGCCGTGCTACTATGTACCCTTGTCCCGAGTCCCATGCAGAACGCACTGAGATGGCTCAGGGAGTCAAAGGACGTCTTGATGATCTGCGAACGGTGGGTAATATTGGCTTTTAACTATATGTATATGACTTCTTTATATATTACAGATTACCATTTTTACTTCTATTAGTAATGTTTTTAAATATTCTTTGGGTACACATTTTACTGCAGTAATAAAATACTCTAATGTACATTTGCTTCGTACAGGAATTTAAAAACGGGAATCGATCACTTTTTATCATGGAATATATTTAATAGTAACTATTTCATGTTGATTTTCAACGAGAAAAAATTTGTACAGATTGAACTGCTACTTCATTGCTCCAAGTGTCCGTTCACTGATAACCACATGACAGGAAAAATGGTGTTGGGAGAAGGCAATCTGTAATGAAAAAAATTATTTTCCCTTATTTGTATACCATTAATCAATATTGGTTGTAATAGAGCATTGTGTGTTCAACTGGCTCTCAGTAGAATTCGATATACATAAAACAATTTTTGTACCACCGGTGTACCCTGTGACTTACAAAAAAACACTTTATAACACCTTTGTGGGTCCAAGCTTGATGTACTTTTTTATTTTACAGTATTATATTTCAGATTATAATGGAGTACAAATTTTTATACATAAGGGAAAAAGAATTTCACAGTCTTGTGCTATGTCATAAAAACTCACTAAAGGGTACGGGAAGTGGAAAGTAAGATATTTTGGCCACATATCAATTGGCAGAGGAGAGGAGAGGCAGAATATGTAGAAACCCTGCTACCTCAGTTGTTTTGCCACAGTTGTAGCCTTCTTGTTGCTCAGCAGGATGTGGCATCCTATTTAAAATGAAAAAAATAATTTCTGTATTGTCCTTCAAGGCTGAGATTGACGAATTATCTCAGGCTTAAACTTTTGAGTGCACTGCTCCACACTTTATCTCACATGATAGGTACTGTAGGCACTAGCTTATGTATTGATTGATTAGCTCATGACAATATCAGATGTTTTATGATACATCTTTGAACTTTTAGATTTCAGTATAAAGGTAAACCAAATAGAGAGGTACTCAGCTTTAGAGGAACTACAACATTTTAT
This sequence comes from Halocaridina rubra, assembly GCA_037179515.1. Taxonomy (NCBI): domain Eukaryota; kingdom Metazoa; phylum Arthropoda; class Malacostraca; order Decapoda; family Atyidae; genus Halocaridina; species Halocaridina rubra. Next base: position 41,982 of record JAXCGZ010006138.1, read on the forward strand.
ACTTAATACATACCTTTTTCCTGTATGAGCAGACTCTAAGGCTTATATTTGCTAATTTTCCCAGCTTACTTTTCAATGGCAAGTTTCTTAGCAGTTCCCCTTATCTTTAATTTTGCTGTATATTGATCCTATTATGACCCTGTCTTTTGTGATATAGAGGGCCTGTTTTTTGTAATGCAGAATTAGGTGTGGTTTCTTTGATCATAGTTGTAAGGAGCTCCTAAAGAGAGACTAAAATTATTGGAGAATATTATACATAAAGGTTATGAAGTCCATATACAGAAATTGTTGATGTTTCATATTATCGTTTTTCTTTTCTGCTTTGTATTTGCTTTCCTTAGTCTTAGTTTCCTTGAAATAATGGAACAGATTCTTTCACTTTTGGAAATGTAGACACCTTTGTTCCTAGGAATGTTCATAATGCAAACTAGTAGTAAGTGGAACTTTTCCCTTCATGCTTAAAAACCAAGTTTCTTTTACATTCTTGAGCCTTAATATTATTCTCTTCAACTCAGAATTAAATGAACTAAGGCCCTGTATATGACTGCATATGTGAATATTGTTTTGACTCATCCCGAGATCCCAAAGCTCCACCACATTTATAAACTGTATGCTGACTCAAGTCAGTGTATGACAATATATCTTTAATTACATTGGTATATCTCAGGTTGACTATTTGATGAAAGCTTGTGTATTGATCCCCAGGTGTTAAGCCAAACAACAGATCATCGTCGTAGAGTGTTGGAGGCTGCTGCCAAACACATGCGCACATGGTTTATAAAAGTGAGGAAGATCAAGGCTATCTATCACACATTGAACATGCTTAATTTGGATGTGACTAACAAATGTCTCATTGCTGAATGCTGGATTCCTACCAATGACCTTGGATTGATTCAGAATGCTCTAAGGAAGGGAACTGTAAGTTTTTCCATTAATTAATTAGGCTTAGACTTTTGTTTGTTTTTTTACTTTTATTTTTAGTAAAAGTTCTGCCTATGTGTGATTTTTGAAATGTAATAGTCAGTAGAGTCACTTTTATTTATAGCTCATAACCCATTTTGTGTCTTTCAGTTATTTGATAAATTTAGCAATAATTTGTGGCATTATAACTGTTCCATTCTTAAGTTTTTATTATTATGTAAGATGGAACTACAGATTACTTGCTTATACATGTATTACTATTGTGAAAATAGGGATAATTGTGGGTAGAGTTTTTCTTAAAAGTTTCTTTGTATAAAAGGAAAAAAGTAATATTTTTATGTAACTTGATAATTATCTCGTAAGGACTCATGTGTAAAGGATGGGTGGAATGGGTCATGGAGGACCCATAGGGCGGGCATCAGCCTGCACAGGCCCCAACCCCCCACTGTGGTGCCCAGCCACAGGCATAACCTCCACAGTAAACAGCTTGAACTCTCTTGCTTGGACGAGACTTGATCTGTCGACCCCGCAAATGCGAGGCCAGTGCGTTACCACTGTACTGGCCAGGAGGCTTGATGTGGATGAAAAGGAAAATTTTGAACGTAGTTTTACATGCATTCATATACGAAGGCTGTAATATCCTCTTGTAAAGGACAATGGTCATATCAAAGCACCCATTCATTCTCCAGAAGACCCACTCGCCTCATATCTCACATCATAGCTCACTAAGAATGAAAGGTCAGCACCATCTTTCCCCCCTTTGCTACACTGCTAAGTCACATATAGCATAACAGGGTACTGCTCATCTGCCTTGGGGTTCAACAGTCGTAGCTTGCTTACCACCACTGCTTATCCTTATGGCAAATCCCTACACCCACCCAGATTAGTCTACAGCATTGAGCTATCATACAAAAATCTCTTATGGCCACATCATCCTTATACAATCTTCTACTTATCCATTCTCTTATGCCCTCCTCCCTGTTCCACTGATCTGCCATTTGTATCCAGTGCTCTTTTCACTCCATCCATCCATATCATTCTTGGATTCCCCTTATATATTGGGTCTACTCAAGCAGTCTTCTTTTAGTCGTGACCCAGCCTCTCCTAAAACACAGTCAGGAACCTTACTATTCTTTCTACTCCTTCACCTTTGATAGCCTTTCACATGACACCCATATAATCCTGGTAACCACCTTTCGTCATTATCAATGCCACCTGTACTTCCTTCCTATTTTCCTATCATTTACCACGCCAGACATAAGAATTCTCATACAGTTACTAACGGCTAATAATCACGTTCAGGAACTCTATATACTCATTCATCTCTCTCTTGTCCAGTAGCAGCTGCATATATTCTCCTCCCCCATCGGACTCCCCTTTTCACATTGTTTTCACTTTCTTTAAAAACGTCTTTCCAATCTGTTTAAAATTTTCAGACAACCAATTGTAGTTATAGTTCAATCATTCGCTTTTATTTTCTTTTTCAAGGAGAAATCGGGTAGCTCAGTTCAACCAATTCTGAATTGCATGGATACCACACTGATGCCTCCAACATTCCATCGAACCAACAAGTTTACAAGTGGATTCCAGACTTTGATAGATTCTTACGGAATTGCCAGTTACAGGGAGGTGAACCCAGGTAAGCATTTCAGGATTTTATTAGTTCTCCCCCCCCAGACTTAAATTTACATTTTATGGTATTACTGGAATTTGTTGGTATGACCGACGTTTCTGTCAAGGTTAATTTTTTTTCTTTTTTAAGTATGCATCTAAGAATGAGCAACTCTTTGGAAGATCAGTAATCTTAGAACTGATAAGGGATTACAGTGTTCCCTCCCTTATCGCGGTAGTTCGGTTCTGGGACCCGGCGCGAACCAGGAAAACCGCGAAGTAGGATCAGCCTTTAAAAAAAAAAAAAAAAAAAAAATTAAAGATGATTATGACACCAGGACAGGCCAAAAATTATAGAATAAAACGGCCTTTATCAGGCTGTAAAGAGAAACAGAGATGGAGAGTGTAATGACCTGTCAGATGTGAAGGGATTATAAAGGATGTGTAATGAATATCCAGTTCTCTGCTGAGTTTACTATACCTCTGCATTACCTTCATGATGTGTATTTTAAAAATTCTCCTTAGATCTTATTATTATTATTATTATTATTATTATTGGCAACAGTAATTTTCCTTTGATGATGATTGGGGAGATTATTATTATTATTATTATTATTATTTATTATCATCATCATTATTACTACGAATTCGTAATTAAACCATTATTTTTACCATAAATAATGTAGTTTTGGTTGAATGAACAAGAGTTACTTAAAGACACACACACACACACACACTCTCTCTCTCTCTCTCTCTCTCTCTCTCTCTCTCTCTCTCTCCTCTCTCTCTCTCTCTCTCTCTCTCTCTCTCTCTCTCTCTCTCCTCTCTCTCTCTCTCTCTCTCTCTCTCTCTCTCTCTCTCTCTCTCTCTCTCTCTCTCTCTCTCTCTCTCCTCTCTCTCTCTCCTCATCTCTCCTCTCTCTCTCTCTCTCTCTCTCTCTCTCTCTCTCTCTCTCTCTCTCTCCTCTCCTCTCTCTCTCTCTCTCTCTCTCCTCTCCTCTCTCTCTTCTCTCTCTCTCTCTCTCTCTCTCTCTCTCTCTCTCTCTCTCTCTCTCTCTCTCTCTCTCTCCTCTCTCTCTCTCTCTCTCTCTCTCTCTCTCTCTCTCTCTCTCTCTCTCTCACTCTCGTCTCTCTCTCTCTCTCTCTCTCTCTCTCTCTCTCTCTCTCTCTCTCTCTCCTCTCTCTCTCTCTCTCTCTCTCTCTCTCTCTCTCCTCTCTCTCCTCTCTCTCTCCTCTCTCTCTCTCTCTCTCTTTTTTTTAAAGCAAATTCCAATTATTAGCTGTTCTTACACAAAAAAGTACTTCCTTATATCATTCAAGATGTTTTCACTCATGTCTTCTAAGTATGACCTCTAGTTCTACAGCCTCTCTTTTCAAAGTATTGCCTCCATATCCCCCGTCTTTCTTTTAGCTTCAAGTGGAGGTAAGTCTTAACTCCAGCAATTCCTCATAACTATGTCACCAGACTCTTAGCTTTCTTTAATCAAAGTTGACCCTATTACATTAACTTTTTAATTGAATGTATAAAACTTCATATAGGTTTGCAGTATTAGTTGTGCCTTGCCACAAAGAATATCTTACAAAATGCCTAAAACTTTGTAAATAGATAATGAGAAAGAGAATTTTATTTTTTAAGTCCATATAAAATATTAACAGTGGATTTGTCCTTGTGATGATAATATATAATAAATAATGTATTCTGCCAGTATTTTAGCTAGTATGAGAGCATACTATACTATAATCATATATAGCTGATTTTAAATCAGCACACGTCACTTTGAAAGGAATGAATGTCGGTTCCATGTAGAATGCTTTTCATGTCTGCTGCAGTCTGTAATTGGTATTTCCTTAAAAATATTGTTTATGTTAGGATTTTGGACAGGGTTTTGCATGTGAAGTATTGTTTACAGTCCTCCTTTTTTTGGATCATTATAAATGTAACATTGTTTAGATTAAAATAATATAGTTGAAGTGAATGAGTAATTGGCTAACTGATTTCCATATACAATACAGTATAGTATATTCATAAAGGCAGCGATTGTATGCAATTGAATATAGTCTGAAACAGATTTCAGGTTTCAATATCCAATCTCTCATAATTTTTTCACCTGCTTATTATAGCACTTCCTTCCAACATACTTGTAGTTATTTAACAGATTATTGTTAGGAGTTGGCTGTCTGTGTAGTTCTTGCAGTATATACCCTTATTTAATTTTATTTCTCCAGCTTTGTACACGACCACTACTTTCCCCTTCTTATTTGCTGTTATGTTTGGTGATGCTGGACACGGATTAATCATGCTTTTATTTTCTGCTTGGATGGTTATACGAGAGAAAGCACTTATTGCTGCTAAGATGAAAGGGGAGGTAAGATGTTCACGTTGTACTTGGCTTGACCTTACGGCTTATGTTCTTTTCTTTAAAGTAGATATGTTTTTATGCACCTTTTACTGTGTGAAATTTCACCTTGTTTATGACCATTTTACATTATTAGCTTTTGCATGTTTAGGATATTTGAATTTTATCTACACTATTCTTGGTAGTGAGGCAAAACTTCATTAATTGCTGAATTTGCTAAGTTTCAAGCTTTTACATTAAGTAGTTATTTATTTTTATTAAATTTGACTAAAGTTAACATTTATTTTTAAAATGAGAGATCTTACCATATTTAGTAGCTCTTTTAACCCATCAAGATTGGTGTTATTATTGTTATTATTGATAGCGCAGGTGTTGGCTGCAGACCTCTTGTAAGATGGATATCTTTAGCTCAGAAAGTATTTCAGGCAGAGGAACTCTGAAATATGCAAATTGTGCTTCCTTCAACAAAGGGAGCTACATCTGGAGGCTCACTTGCTGTAGTATTTAATTAATAAGGTGAAAACTAATGTATAATCTCGTACATTTACAGATCTGGAACATCTTCTTTGGCGGTCGTTACATTATTCTATTGATGAGCATGTTCTCGATATACACTGGGATCATTTACAATGACATCTTCTCCAAATCTTTCAATATATTTGGATCTGCTTGGCACATTGGAAATAGCACAGAAGCTACACCTGAGAGCCTTGAACACTGGGAGTCTCTAACTCTTGATCCTAAATATCGGGATATTTATGAAGGGATACCATATCCTGTTGGATTTGACCCCATGTGGCAGGTATGTTTTAGAAAAATTTCACATCTAGTGGCCTTTTACATTGTGTTAGTATGCCACTGTACATTGTAATATAACTTTGTTTTTGAGATAATCTCTATTTAATGTGGGTGCGTAATATTTCACGTCTATAAATGAATAGATAAGTAGATATATACTGATTCCTATATTTTATTTATTCTAGCTTTTAAAAAAGTAATTCTGAATTCCTTGTTGTTTCCTATTATTATGGAATTGTTTCAGCATTTTGCAGTATTGTGTTATATAACTAACCAAATACGGTATTAATAAACAGACTGACTTGAATTACATAAATATCTTAAACATCCTGTTTTTTGTGCGTGTGTGTAAAACATCGACTTTAATTTATATATATATATATCATGGTTAAGATATTCGGAAGACAGAAGAATATGGAGTAAAATAAAATCATGTGTTTGTTAAAAGGCATATTGTTTAATTACTTTGTCTTATCTTGATTATAAATAAATTAATAGTATGGGATGGTATGCAAATGTAACTGATTAAGTGATTTTCAACAGATATCATTGAACAAGATTAATTTTCAAAACAGCTACAAGATGAAAATCTCGATTATCATTGGTGTATTTCACATGATATTTGGTATAATGGTCTCCTTGCTCAATCATACGTAAGTTGAATACTCTTGTACCTATATTTGATCCCGTTTGTTCATAGATTCACTGTTTAGTATTATGACTGTGCTTATCTAACTATTACGGTGGAGAGTATGGATGATAAGTTATTTAGAAATTTCATACCTGTATGCTAAACGTGTTGTACAGATATTGATATATTTATAATTGAGCATTTCAAACTCTGCTTCATGAAACTCCAGCTTTTCACCAATGGCTAAATATGATACCAACTCCAATGAAAATCTCCAGAAAACAGCTAAGCCCTTGGGAAATATTGGCATAATGAAAAATTTATCAAAAAAATTGTATTTGAAACAACCTTTGTTTACCAAAGTGAAATTTGACATCATGTGACTTTGCACCTTGCAGAGACTCTAGAGAACAGTACCATAAAGAAGTTAGTATTTTTGTAACACTTTTTTTTTTATACGATTATTTATTAGGTTCTTCATGAAGACAATCAGCATCGTTTGTGAGTTCATACCACAGATGATTTTCTTGCTTAGTCTCTTTGGTTGGCTCTGCATTATGGTTTTCATCAAATGGATTAGCTATGGTTGTGGTGAAGAGTTTGACATAGTCCACGACTCTTCTTGCGCTCCTTCTGTTTTGATAACCTTTATCAACATGGTGTTGATGAAGAAGGATAAAGTGAGAATCTCTTATCTTTTCACGCTTAAAAACTTAATTTAAGTCATAAGATATGCATTTCACATAACAGATATTATGATCCATCTCACGCCATTTAAGCTAGTCTGAGATATGCTTAGAATTACTATGTATTAGATTATTGTTCGAGACAAGAGTTAGAAAAGAATTCCACCATTATATGTGCTGTGTGTGAGTGTGTCTGCGTTCATGTATGCATGCTTACGTATTTAGGTGCATGTATTGTTGGATTGAGCCAAAAGGAATAGGAAGAGTGGAGGAGGATTTTCATTTACCTTCACATAGTTTTTCTTGCCACTGTGCTTTGCAAAATTGCTTCTTAAATCTATAGTTATAGTTTTGGCTACCCTGCTAGCTTTGACATGATATGGCTCAGAGTATGAAAAGAGGTAATTCCACATTTATTCCATTACTAAAGAAATAGGGTAGTTGGATACTAGAATCCGTATCCCTTATGTTTTCTTGCTAGAATGAGTTGGTCGACAAAGTGAAAATATGCAGAATAAACTAAAATGACCTGCTACCCCAATTATTTTTTTAGTTTACAGTAGTTACCACCCTTCTTGCTTTAACATTAATTGGCATCTATGCAAGAACCAAATTTTTTCAACATTGAACCATATTTTTTCTTTTGCAGCTTGACCCAGAATCTAAATGCAAAGTTTTTATGTTTGATGGCCAGTTCAACTTCCAGTTTATTTTGCTGATATCAGCTGTTATATGTGTACCCATTATGTTGGTACCAAAACCATTTTTCATGAGACGCCAACATAATATGAAAATGAACGCTCAGCGAGTTCAACCAGTAACTGAGGGAGGCGAGAGTGTGAGTTTTTACATATTTTCTTAATTCTTTTCTCCTGTTTCTGTATTTTGGTGCTCTTTTTTGATTCGTACTTTATTTTCAGCCATCAACGTCTTTTTCTGTAGCCTGCTGGCTAGTACAGTGGTAACGCGCTGGCTTCGCATTCACGAGGTCGAAAGATCGGTTCCCGTCCAAGACCGAGAGTTTAAGCTGTTTACCGGCAGGAACTGCTGTGGTTGGACACCACAGTGGGGGGTTGGGGCTTGCCCTGGCTGACGAATACCCATTGTATTGAAATGGAAATAAAGTTTTTAAAAAAACATATGGCCAGTTTTAGCAATGACTACTGTCAGCAGTGAGTCAAAACTAAAACAATAAGATTTAAAATGAAAATTGTAAACACAGTGCCGTATTGACTGGAAGGTTGCATTTCCTTGTTTCACTGCTATAGTAAAATCAAAGAAAGTGAAAGAAATTTTTTTCATAATGCCTCTTGAACATCAGTTTTCGTAAAATTCATTGTTCATTATTACTTATCATCCAATTTTAATAGATTTTTTTTATTAGATTGCTTTTTTCAAAAGACTCTGTCAATCCTGGGATGCGATAGTATAAGTCTAAATGAAAGTTTAGTGATATAAAATGCACTGAGATTTGTTACAGAAAATGGGGACTTGTGACTTTAAGACAAGTGGCAGCACCGTTATTTTGCAGGCTCAAGCATAAACTTAGACCTCGACTGTACTTCGCACTCGCTCACTATAACTTTTTAATAGAGGTTTTAGTTGGGATGTGTTCTCTATATCTCTCTTTCTCTCTAGCAGATTTACTTCACGATTATAGCCAGTCTCTCTATTCTCCGCATATCAAAATGATCCAGGTGTACTTCCTTCTAAGGGAATGCACACTACTTGTAACAAAGACATCTATTTTATGGTGTTTTAAGATATATTATGTAAATATTCTTGAAGTTCATTGTACCAAGTATCTTACATTTTTTATTCTCCACATATAATATTCTAGAAGCTCCTTGTTCTTTACAACACACCATGCATATATTTAATTCATCAAGAATTGATATTGCTATCATTGTTCTGTGCCATATACCTGTACAACCTTTAAACAGTATTATACCTGAAGTAGAAAATTTGCATCAATAACGCATGGTGGACATTTCTCAATTTTTTACTACATGGATTGTATATATGAGCCATTATTTTCTATTAAGTTATTCAACTCTAACAGTAGTACAGTATAATTAATTTTAGATTTTGCTTACTGCCTCTGGCAGAATACTTGCTCTTAGCCCACGTGATTTTTATTACATATTTCTTTATATGATCTTTAAAAATCTCATTTTTATATTTCCATTTCCGTTATTATTTTTTTTTGGTGTACTAGAATTGTTCAGCTTATTTTAAAAAAGCACACTCCTTGTTAAGGACCTACATATTTATATTTGTAATGTTTTCAGATTTTTCCAATGAGAGAGAGAGTAGTACATATTCAAACGAACTGAAGCAATTATATATGTTCTCTTCTTTGATATGCTATATTAAACACTTATCTTGAATCATTGATAAGCTACAACATATTTCATTAAGATATATGAATATCAGTATACATTTGTAGTATTTTATGTTGTTATTTTTCTCCGTGCTATCACTGCTCGGATGTATATCATCTTTTATAAAAGACTAATGAATTAAAAATGTTTCCATATAACGGCTATATCTGTATTCCTATTTATTGTTAGTATATCTGTTTTTTTCCGCAGAGTGCAGTTCTTCCAGTTGAGGAGGGAGAACATGAAGAATTTGAATTCAGTGAAGTATTCATTGAACAAGCAATTCACACCATAGAGTTTGTTTTAGGGTCTGTTTCGCACACAGCCTCATACCTGCGTCTCTGGGCTCTGTCCTTGGCTCATGGACAGCTCTCTGAGGTGTTGTGGAACATGGTGATGGCCATCGGATTAAAACAGGTAAGCTTTAAAATTTGCTTTAAGTATTTGTTTAGTATACTAGGGTGGGTTCATAAGGCAGTATGAACCAGAGGTACGCCAAGGAGATGGAAGGATGGAGTTTGTGAAATACTGCTTAATGGAGGCTTTGACAGTGAGAAGGATGAGATACGTACAAAAGATAGAAAGAATTAGTGAAAACCAGTGTACATCCTTCTTTGACAGCTGTCAGCGACAGAAATCTATAGAGATAAAGAAAGGAGCAGGATACCTACATAGCATTCATAAGTGTGAATTTAAGCGTTTTTTTTTTTATGAATTGAAAGATGGCATTAAGTCTTATTTTTGCTGTCATGCATTTTTTCTTCATATACTTTTGACGTAGGCAGAAGGTGACATGTAATAAGAAAAAATATAAGAAAAGTTAGAAATAAAATTTTTTATGTTGGCGTTCATATAGTTTTTTTTTTTCTTCTTATAGAGCAATGTTATTGTGGGTTCCATTATGTTGTACTTAATATTTGCTGCGTGGGCAGCTTTGACTGTGAGTATTCTTGTTCTCATGGAAGGATTATCAGCCTTTCTTCACACCTTACGTTTACACTGGTAAGTTAACTATCACCTTTCCAATCTACAAATTTTTTTTTTTTTACTGAACTTGATCTGAATCACCAAAGGCTTTGTGCAGAAGTTTATATGAAAAATGCATTTTATTTTTTATTTTAACTTGCCCTACTCTATAAATATAATGCCATTTGTGTTTTGGATGTAACGTTCAGTTTTCTTTCAAAGGAGATGACATAAGTCTTTCAAAAAAATCAATGTAGGTATGCCTAAGGGCTTGCTGTGGAGGCTCCTAAGGCTTTAGCTTATCATCTTTACAGTATATTCAACTTTTATTTGCAAATATAAATAAATGAGTAAAATTAGCAAGTGCTTGAGAATATTTTATTGATGATTTATATGTCTTCTATATTTGGTTGTTAGCACCCAGTTGTTTGTTTTGGGAGAAACCATTATCATTTAGCAAATAAAATATTCATGGTGGGCATTGAGCTTTCACAATTTATGGGGATCTAAATGTAACGACGAAGAGGAGAGATCTGACATTTGTCCTACTGCAAAACAAGGAGAAAAGGTAAAATTTGTCCTGGATAGGATAAAGTTCCATTGCTTCAGCTCTTCTGTCATTATTGTAGCCACTCTTCCATCTTTAACAGGAAACGGCATCTTATTTTAAGAATCAGTTTGCCACCTTGCTCTGTTAACATGTCTTTTAATGTATTGTTCTTATTATTGCAATAATTTTTTCTCTGTTACTCTGCGTTTTGTACTCCTTTCTCTTGGAAATGAGTACAGTATAAGGATACCATATCCATGTTCCTCTGTATCCTGTATAAGTCATCTAAATTGGCCGGGGCTTGGGATTTGAGAATTTTCCTTTTGTATTTTCCTGTTGTAAAGAGTCAAGGCTTACAAGGGGTTCTGATAGGAAAACTCAAACCGGAACTTTAGTAACTAGGTCTCTGAATATTTGTGGTTGAATGACGATGAATTGTTTGCTTGTGGGTGATCTGAATGCTAGAGTAGGAGATGAGTCAGTGGATGAGGTAATTTGCAAGCATTGTCTACCTGGAAGAAATGCAAGTGGCGTTAATATAATAGATATTTTTATTGAGAGGGAATTTGTAATTGTTAATACTGTGTTTGAAGAGAAAGATATGCATATTGGATACGTGAGTCTGGGTGGATGGTGGTACAGTATTTGTTAAAGCATTAGTGGATTATTCATTGATGGCCAAAAGAGCATATAAAAGAGTATTGAATGTAAATGCGTTGAGAGAACAAAATGAAGAAATGTCTGACCTTTATCTGGTGGATGGATTATTTAAAGGGAAGGTAACGTGGAGGAAGAAAAGTACTGACAGTAAATGACAAAGTGGAAGAATATGGGTACCGTGCAAGTTCGAGGAATGTGTGAAATGTATTAGAGTAGGGGATGGAGAAAGGAGTGGAAGAAGAATGTAGAGGTTATAAGGAGGCTTTGTTAAAGTGTAGGGAAATAATGTGTGGGATAAGACAAATGGATAGAAGCAGAAGAATAGGAAGTGAATGGTGGAGTGAAGAGGTGAGTGCAGCAGTGGCAGAAATGTAGTGTGGACATGTGGTATGATTACAAGGAGGAAATAATCAGGCACATTAGAGGTATAACGAGAAGAGGGGTTTGTAAAGTGCATGGTGAGGAATGCTCAAAGAATAATGGCTGTGAATAAAAATAGTAGCATTTTTTTATTTATTGTTTCCATTACTTTTACAGTCAGTATTAATGTTCTTTCATAATTTTTCCAGGGTGGAGTTCCAGTCTAAATTCTACAAAGGAGAAGGTTATGCTTTTACACCTCTTACCTTCAAGCATATTGTCAATGACGACGAAGATGAAGATTAATGCTGAAGAGGGCACTGTAGCTTATCCAGGTCATGAGCTATAGGATTTTTGTACTGCACTTAATTATTGAAGAGAACGCCATTTTTTTCAATTAATAGAATTTGAAGTTGTGGTTTATTATTGTAGAGTATCATTTGTAAGAGGGTAAATTTTAATATATGAATTTGCTTAATACTGTTTAATAGTTAAAATGGTATTTAGAGGTGAATATATCCATAAAATGGGACCAATTTTACTCTGTATTAAATGTGGATTTTGCTAAATTCAATCTGTATTGTAACATACTCTCACTCTGCCAGTAAATTATTATTGAAGTTGAATCTTACTGAAAACTTAATATATATCAACTATATATATGCATAATAAACTATTTTTACTGTAAGTAATTACAGTAATTTTATTTCTATTTTTGACTTCTTAGTAGTCATTCACGAGTTAAAGATCTTTTTTCCATCTATTATAGTGCCATAGAATTTTGCTCAATATTAGATCCTTGTACAGTGATGCATTCCTAGCAAGCAGTACCTAGATTTTCCGTGGTGTGTAAATTTGTTGTAGTTAAAAGGTGTTGGTGTTGTTTGTTGCCACACATTACTCAAGAGGTTTTGAATTATCTTGTGAAGAAAATAAGAATGAAAACAGTGTAATTCGGTTTAAAGTCTCTCATGTAGACATAAAAAAAAAAATTCCCATTCGTGAGTAATGGAGAAACCTCTCTAAGTAGAATTGATATTAATATGTGGAATTAAATATTTTTTTAATACTCTGCCTTTACATCATTACGTTTATTTATATTAGATTAATTTACAAGAACCTTATTGCTCATTTGCATGTTTCATGAAATATATTTTTTGTATGAATCGTGTATTTTCCTCTGATATTAAAAAACTCTTATGTAATGCTTGTGCGACAAATTTATAATTTCCTTTCTAAACTTTGCAAGTGCTCAATTATTAAAAAAATATAATTTGGTAGATACTTACTTTTTGATGGCTCAAATGTTCATTTTGAAGGAAATTCGGTTTCTTAGAAGAAAAAAAAATTGTAGTGTTTCTTTTGACGTTTAAATATGTCAACATATCCTGTGATTCTATGAGTTGTGTTTTAATTCTAAAAACTGTTTAAAATTTAAATTAATATTTTCATATTTCATCTGGTTGTAATTGTAGTTGTGAATTCAATAAATTCTAAATTTTGTGGCTTTTTGTCTTATCCTGAATCTCTACAGGTAGCATGGAGACAGGAGAATGTGGTACCTTATATGGTGTTAAAAGTGTATTTGTACATCTGATATGCAGTAAATGTGCATTGGTAAGTACCGTGTTCAGTGTAGTGCTTTGTCTGTCAGTATGCAAAACATGTCGGAACTAGATGGCTCACAACACCTATAGTGCTTCAGCTTACACAAATTTTGCATTATCAGAGAGTTTTATGTCCACCTCTCATATTTATGAAGTCCATTTATAAAAGTATATGTATTGCAGTAAGGAGCTTTAGTGTTTCTAATAAACTGGTTTTGAATAATTATTTTGCTATGCCTACCCATTTTATATACCATATTACAATGCAATTCAGATTTAAAGGGACATGGAAATAGAGAGTGGATATTCTGCAAGAACTTTGTTGAAACATCTGACAACTTTTAAGTATCTCTAATGAAGAATCAAGGCATTTAGCTATTTTTGCTTAGATAAATATATAGGCAGGCTCGTGTGGATCCTGCAGTTTTATTAAACTTATCAATGTGAACGCACACAAATGGATATCCTGAACCTCTGTGTTCTCAAGACCATTATTCTCGTGTGGTTACTGAATGTTTGTAAATTGTTACACTAAAACATGAAAAGCATAAAATAGGGATATGTGAAAAAAATTGTAAGCACTGGTTTGATCTCGAAATTCCATTAAGCCATTAATATGCAATCCTCTCATATATAATTACCGTGATGTAATTGAGCATTTTGAAGGTTCTATTTTAGGGAAATTCACTAACTTATTTATAATCAAAATGCATATGATAATTGAAGTACTGCGTAGTACATGTATTTGCATACTTCATTTTTAGGTTATCGTTTGATTTTGGATGCCTTTCTAGTCTTTCCACATTGAAAAATTTTGCATGCCCTCTTATTTTACATTTACCCTTTTAATATTGATTAACCACATCGTCTCAGTCCTTGTTCTATGGATTTAGTCTTATTTTTGGTTATCTTGCATCAAACAAACTTTATTTCCATTTCAATACAATGGGTATTCGTCAGCCAGGGCAAGCCCCAATCCCCCACTGTGGTGTCCAACCACAGCAGTTCCTGCCAGTAAACAGCTTAAACTCTCGGTCTTGGACGGGAACCGATCTTTCGACCTCGTGAATGCGAAGCCAGCGCGTTACCACTGTACTAGCTAGCAGGCGAGGCTCTTTTGTTGTTTCATTAATTAGGTACTATGTATTTATGTAAAAAATGAATTCAGCATAGAAAGCCTAAGAGAAGTATGTTATTGTGATTATATGAGAAACAAACTTATTATGGTATACCTCCAGAATGATGATGTGCCCTTATATTTTTTGAATATGGTATAGGGGTTTAACCAAGGCTGCTTCAGGAGTAGTAGGCATCGCTGTGAAGACTGTCTTTGTTGAGAATAGAAGCTCCAAGAAACTTAAGCCTGTCCAGATGGTGGTTTGGCTACATTCTTCTCTTGAATGATGCCTTCAAGAAAATGTATACTACCTCCTTGGGAAAATACCATACCTTTCTTTAAAACCAGGTTGTGAAGGAACAGAAAGAATGATGAGAAGCATACCAAGGTTACTGGCATTACTTTTTAAGATAGGACTAGAATTTTCAGTGGCACATATCAGCTTGCCCTTTTTCAGAGTTCCAGATCTTGCCTGGTTTAGCTGCCAAGGAGCTATTAGCGCTACTTGACTTCTTAAATCATTTAGGAGTCCCACAGAACCCAGTAAACTGGCTCATTGGAGGAAATACATAGACCGACCTCCAACAATTTCATTTTTATGCAATTGTGTTCTCCATGTATGCTAAACATACTGGCTCAATTCCCTCTTTTCTGCTTTGGCATAAAGTTCGCCTGAGTATCCAAAGCCAATTCTTAACTTTCTGGAATGATACCTGTTGCAGTTACCATTCTGACTGGAGGTAGCATTTGCACGACAGACACCCATAGACGATTATGATACATTAGATGGGATATGCTGAACCTTGACTCTCCTCTTCCAAAACAGAATTTCATTTCTATTTGTAGTGTTCATTTACTGTAAATATTTATGAGTGATTATTGTTACCCCTAATCTCCCAATTTAGTTATTGTTTACATGCGTCACTTATAATTTACCTTCCATTCTTAAAAAAACAAATTCAATTGGGATCTATTAGCTTAAGTAGTCTAAAATCTTTTTCCTTCAGCCCTCTTGAGATTGTATGTTTGTCTTATCCTTGATGGGATGCATGAAAACAACCAGATAAATGGTAACTGAGGAGGGAAAATGGTATTTTTCAAAGTTTTGATGTAGCCTGTTAACACCCACCCTAACTGCCTCTAGCTACTTTTAAAGAGCTTTTGTCTCTTGAGATATAATGTTATGGTTGAATTGGTAATAGTGATGAAAAAAATACAGCATATTTTATCAGAATTCTACATGAGCTGCAGTCAATACACACACTGCTCATAGAGTCTGTTAATTAATTTTTTTAGGGCGATTGATTCCAGACTGTTCCTCCACCTTAGAGAAAGACTGTTTGACATGCTATGTGAGGCTTTAGAAAAATAAGCTTTTTCTTTGTCAAAGCACCTTATTATTATTATTATTATCATTATTATTATTATTAGTAGTAGCAGTATTATGATAATAATAATAATAATAATAATACTACTACTACTACTAATAATAATAATAATAATAATAATTATTATTATTATTATTATTATTATTATTATTATTATTATTATTGTTGTTGTTGTTGTTGTGATTATTATTATCATTATTTCCCACGACTGTAATATAATACGTATTGCTATTACTTTTCAGAAGGATGCATACATTATTTTCATGAAAGTTACTCCCCAATACTATAACATATGCACAAAAAAATACACTTTATAATTAAGATAGGTTATTAAGTAATATTGTATTTATTACATTATACTTTAGCCGTTTAAATGGCAAATATTAAAACCTCTATCATATAGTTTATACGTAATTAAATAATTTAAGATAATTAAGGTGCTATTATAAGGTAATTAACAGCTTTTTAGTAAAGCTTGAAGTTTATTGGTTTTTATACTTGCATTTCAGATATATAGCCTCACACCATAACTTTTCCTAGTTGGATATAGTACAGTATATCATATTGTGTGTGTTTTACGTGTACCATGTTACATAGTGTTATATCAGATTTTAATTGTATCTTGTGTTTTACAATATTTTTTTTTTTTAGAAATTTGTATCTTTAAAACAGTCTTAAGAGAAATTTCACAGACATATAGCCAAAAAGAAATTCTCTCTCTCTCTCTCTCTTTAGAACATAAGAACATAAGAATAGAGGACACTGCAACATGCCTACTGGCACACACGAGGCAGCTCCATTTTTGAATTGTATTTTCAGCATGTCTAACCTATTCTATTCTACTCTACTTATTTATTCTGTTTTTCTTTTTATGATTTTTCTAATAAGCACTAACCTATTCATACCCACCCTACCTCTGTCATATGTCTATCTAATCTACATTTGAAGGTGTCTAAGGTATTGGCATTTACTATCATACTAGGAAGCTTGTTCCATGCATCAGCTACTCTATTACCAAACCAATTTTTACCAATTTCCCTTCTGAACCTAAATTTATCAAGCTTAAATCCATTATTACGAGTTCTGGTTTGATCATGAATTTTTAAAACTTTATTAATATCTCCCTTGTTAATCCCTTTAAACCATTTATACACTTCAATCATATCCCCCCTAACTCTTCGCCTCTCTAGAGAATGTAGATTAAGTTTTTTTAATCTGTCCTCATATGGTAGATTTCTGATATTGTGTATCATCTTGGTCATTCTTCGTTGCACTCTCTCCAAGGATTCAATTTCCATTCTATAATAGGGTGACCAGAATTGCACAGCATAATCTAAATGGGGCCTAACTAATGCAAGATAGAGCTGCAAAATAACTTTTTCCGTCCTATTGCTGACGCTTCTTGAGATAAATCCTAAAATTCTGTTTGCTTTATTTCTGACTGCTGTGCATTGCTCTCTTGGCTTAAGACTACTACTCACAAGAACTCCCAAATCCCTTTCACACTGAGAACTCATGATTTCATGGTTATTTAGCTTATAACTAGTATTGTCTTTTATAGTACCCATTTTAACTACTTTACATTTTTCAACATTAAATTCCATTTGCCATTTGTCCGACCATTCAGATAATCTATTTAGATCTTCCTGTAAAGCATGAATGTCTTCTTTTCCATTTATAGTTCTACCTATTTTAGTGTCGTCTGCGAATTTACTTAGGTTACTACTGATATCCGAATCCAGATCATTAAGATATACGATGAATAATAGAGGACCCAGTACCGAGCCTTGTGGTACCCCGCTTGTAACCGAGCCCCACTCTGATTTCTCTCCATTTATGCAAACCCTCTGTTTTCTGTCTTTTAACCATTGTTTGATCCATCTGAGCACAGCTCCTCCTATACCATGAGCTTCCAGCTTTTTAACTAATCTTTTGTGAGGAACTCTATCAAAAGCTTTGCTAAAATCTAGATATATTGTATCATATTCTTTGCCACAATCTACTGCCTCGTAAACTTCTGAATAAAAAGACAGTAAGTTTGTAAGGCACGAAAAACCCTTAAGAAACCCGTGTTGTGAAAGTTTTATCAGTCTGTGTAATTCTAGATGTTCCCTTATTTTATTTGCAATTATGGATTCTAGAATCTTACCCACTGTTGACGTTAAACTTACCGGCCTATAATTATTCTTTTTAACACGTTCTCCTTTTTTAAATATTGGTACCACATCTGCCAATTTCCACTCCATGGGTACCGATCCTAATTTTATTGAATTATTAAATAATGCAGTTAGAGGACAACTAAGCTCTTCCTTGCATTCCTTTAATATTCTAGCATATATTCCATCAGGTCCCGGAGATTTATGAGCCTTTAATTTATCTATTTCTTTTATTACCTCCTCTCTCGTAATATTTATTGAACTAAGTATATTATCGGGACTGTCTCTGTAAATGGATTCTACTTCCGGAATATTTTCCAAGTTTTCATTTGTAAATACAGATAAGAAATAATCATTTAAACATGTACACATCACTTTATCGTCATCTGTGATATGGCCATTGGCTACTTCAATTGGTCCTACTTTTTCCTTAAATTTTGTTTGATAATGTTGATAAAACCCTTTAGGATTTTCTTTAGCTTCTCCTGCTATTCGAACTTCGTATTTTCTTTTCGACTCTCTAACTATCTTTTTAACTTCCCTGTTTAACTGTATATATTGCTGCCTCACCTGCTCTTCACCTCTTTTTAGTTTCCTGTATATTCCTCTTTTAATACCTATAAGATTCTTTATTCTATTGTTCATCCATTTAGGGTCATTTTTTCTTGATCTGCAATGTTTCATGGGAATATAGTCTCTCTGACTATTCTTAAGAGTCATGACAAAATTGTTATATTCCTCATCCAAATTTATATTAACTGACGGGCTGCTGTTCTTTCCTGTGAGAGAATTTAATGTATTGATCTTATCTTGTGATAATCCTTGGCATGTGGTACCCAAATTTCGGGGTAATCCGCTACCTGCGACCTGACCTGCTGGATTAACTACCCACATCTGTACCCCAGAAATCCCTTCCCATACCTCATTAGATAATTTAGTTTTTAAGCCCTCAAAATCTCCTGCTCTAAAGTTTGGAACAATATTCTTATTTTCCTTTATAGTTTCCTTGAAAATTATGTTAAATCTAATGGAATCATGGTCACTGTTGCCCAATTTTTCACCAACTTCTAAATTTGTAACCATATTCTCTCTATTACTAAGAACTAAATCTAGTGTATTCACCCCCCGTGTTGCTTCATGTACATGCTGAGAAAGGAAATTGTCTTCTACTACTTCCAAAAACTCCTTAGAGCTACTATCACCTGTTATGGTTTCCCAGTTAATATGTCTAAAATTAAAATCGCCTACAATGCAAACTCTATTTGACCTGCTCACTTTAGAAATTTCATCGTATATAACTTGCGACTCTATATTATCTAGATCAGGTGGTCTGTAGACTACTCCTACAACTAGACTTTCTATATTATTTTTAATTTCAACCCATAAGGTTTCTGAATTTAGATTTGTCTTAATTCCAGACTTAATGCAGCTTCTGAGGCTATCTTTAATATACATAATTACCCCTCCCCCTCTTTTATCTGCACTACGATCAGCATTATAAAGTTTATATCCTGTAATTATGTACTCAGCTTTAAGGTGTTTGCTTTCTAATTTAATCCAACTTTCACTAATGCATATTATATCCGGTCTCTCACTACATACTATGGCTCTCAGTTCTTCTATCTTGTTACCTAAACTACGGCTATTTGTATAATATACTTTTAAACTTTCTCTAGCTTCACCCTTCTTGTGGCTATTCTTTTTGTTAATATTTGTTCTATGTAACAAATGGTTCTTATCCTTAGACTCTCAGTTATTTGACCCACTATTTACTGAACCCTTACTGACTAATTTCTCTGCACAAGTATTAATCATTTCATTATTTGTGTCTAACAAAACCCCCCTACCTCTGTCTATCATACCAGCCAATACCGAGACACCTGAATTAGAAAGATGCACTCCATCCCTTGCATACATATGCTTACGACTAGTGAAGTGATCCCACCCGTCTATAAAACCTATATTATTCTCCCGACAGAAGACTTTCATCCTAGCATTTACTCCTATAGCTCGAGACCACCACTCTGAACTTTGGCTAAGCCTAGGGAGAATACCACACATCACAGGAACTGCACCTCTTTTCCTAATCTTATCCAGGGCTTGTCTATACAACCTAATCAGCTCTTCACTTCTACCATCCTGCACGTCATTTCCCCCAGCTATCAAACAAACAACATCTTTTTTCTCAATCCAGCTATTTATTGACTCACCCACCTTCTTCATACCTGCTCCAGGGAAAAAATATTTTCCTCTAACTCTATGCCTGAGTTTCCTGTCTACATATCTGCATAGTGAATCCCCTACAATTACCAAAGAACGAGACTTATCCGGAGGATGGGTTACTCCGACCTTGGGAGACTTACCTAGGCTCTTGACCTGAGAGCTTTTCCCACTTCCATTTTTACGATCGCTAGTACACCTATCTGACTCTATGGTTCCTGAAGAATTACTGCCGCCACTGTCACATTCATCTCTAAGTGACCTAAATGAATTAGAAACCTGTAGTCTAAAAGTATCATTTTTCCTAAGAACCATTTTCGTTGAACCCTTATTCACAACTTTCCAGTCGTCTTCATTATTCAATCGACCCTTCCTGGTTAACACCTCTACTTTACCTCTCAGATCCCTGTTCTCCTCAGCTAAGGATCTGACCTCCTGCCTGACTGCGGCCAACTCATTTCTTAAATTAAAAATGAGTTTGCTTGCGTCAGACGAGGACAAATCCCCAGCACAGCCACAAACAGCACCAACAACGACACCACCACCAACACCGCTACCACTAACACCACCAGCACAAAGAACACCACCACTCTCCATTGTACTAAGTTTGGTCAAGATTGGAGCTACTGGAAATTAACACTGTTCCTCTAGATCTCTCATATCTAGAATCAGTTGTTGAGGTATCACAAGTGTCATTGTATTCATATTGAACAAACATTGTCGTTATGTATATGTTATTGTATCTTTTTCCGTAACCCATGAACAACAACAGGCAAAAATATTATCAAAATTGGGAATTATACTTTCAATCCCATCATGTTCTCATATAATCCTTTCGTGTAATATCTAGAGCTGGGCCTCTGATCTATAACTGTTTTTATAGATTCTAAAGAGCATAGTGATTGACGTGTAAAATCTGATGTCATGGTGGTAGATTGTAATGCTCATCATGCATCCATTAAATCTTCCCATTTCTTTTTTCCTATTAAACATTTTGGCTTCAATGCTAGCTAGCCCTTTAATTTAGTATTATTTTCATGGAGTCTCATGGATAAGAGATTAATAAGTTATATCTAATGTATTGGTGGTAGACCTTTACATTTGGCTCGTATCCTCTTACAATAATTTCCCATTGCTCTCTCCATTAAATCTTCACATTTCTTTTTTCTTTAGTCATCCTTGCACCACTTGTTGATTTCATTACCAGTCCTTTAATGTAGAATGATCTAACCACTAAAGTATTTTTCAAAAGATTCCACGAGTTGTCTCCCAAGAAAACTTAAAATGCTTAAATTTCATATTGTGAAACGTACTAAAGAATATACAGTATTACAAGATCTAGGTCTTGATAATCTATTATTAAAAAAGAACTCTATTAGAAATGAGTGATTCATGGTTATTTGATAATGAATGTGAAACCCGTTCATTAATATCACCCTTATCAAGTGATGATGACAGATTGCAAGAACTCAGAGGTAAGGCGATTATATATTTCTCTTAAACGATGAGAATTATTATTATTATTATTATTATTATTATTATTATTTTTATTATTATTATTATTATTATTATTATTATTATTATTATTATTATTATTATTATTATTAATATTATTAATATTATTAATATTATTATTATTATTATTATTATTATTATTATTATTATTATCATTATCATTATTATTATTACATGCTTGATAGTGGAATAGAATGTATTCTATCCTCATATGCTCTGCATATAATAGGTCGACTAAAACGGTCTTTGTAGTATGAGAATAAGAATATCGTCCTCTTATGAACTGCATACTGTATACCAATTAAGTAAAAAGTATGGAAAAGAGGGATGGGATTTTCACCCTCCTTGATATTTTTTTACTTGCTACAATACAATAGAAGATACACACACACACACAGTCTTTAAATTCCTTCATGGTTATGATAGAGTGGATAGGGATCGATATTTTGATATGGCTGCCTCTAGAACTAGAGGTCATAGTTTGAAGCTTGGTAAGAAAACTTCTTTGCAGGATGTAAGAAAATACTTTTTCAGTGTAAGAGTAGTTGATAATTGGAATTGGCTAAGCGAGGAGGTAGTTAATGCTATCTCAATCCATAGTTTTAAGGACAGGTATGATAAGTATCACTAAGTATAAAATGGAACCGATCATAT
>JAXCGZ010006139.1:0-5000 GCA_037179515.1 Halocaridina rubra
AGAGAGATCTTATTACTTTCTTTATTACCTACTCATTATCGATTTACGTAATCGAACAACCCCTTCAATCCCTCCCTCCCTCCCGTTCACTAATGAGTCTCGTTTCGAGTGATGAAATTGGTTATGGAATATGGTAGAACGGCATATATCGATTTTTTACCAATCTAGCAACCAGGAGAGGGTCTCTCATTTCAGTATTGGAGAGTCTCCAATTTTTCTGAAATATTTTCTATGAATCATTTTCCATTTGCTATATCCTTTGGGTGATTTCTAAATGGGCTCACTGGGTCTCTTTCTTCCTCAAGCCAGTGCATTATATCAATAATAACTGTATATAAAACAATATTTATTTCTCTTCTCTCTCTCTCTCTCTCTCTCTCTCTCTCTCTCTCTCTCTCTCTTTATATATATATATATATATATATATATATATATATATATATATATATATATATATATATATATATATATATATATATATATATTTATATATATAAATATATGTATATATAACCAAATAGCACATTAAATATGTGAAAACATGAATCATTTTTTACCCCGACCAGGACTCTAACCTAGGACTTATGATTACTAAGTCAAGGCGCTACCACTACACCACAGAAGGTTAAAAGGAACCCAACCTTATAGCTTATATCTGCTATACATAGGAATGAACGCATTCTAACTGAATGCCACTATGTTCTTATTACAGATTCCCCAACCTCACTCGTGGCTTCATTTTAGCATTTAATTCGATTCCCAATCTCATTTGGGCCATGAAATAACCAAATAGCACATTAAATATGTGAAAACATGAATCATTTTTTACCCCGACCGGGACTCGAACCTAGGACTTATGATTACTAAGTCAAGGCGCTACCACTACACCACAGAAGGTTAAAAGGAACCCAACCTTATAGCTTATATCTGCTATACATAGGAATGAACGCATTCTAACTGAATGCCACTATGTTCATATTACAGATTCCCCAACCTCACTCGTGGCTTCATTTTAGCATTTAATTCGATTCCCAATCTCATTTGGGCCATGAAATAACCAAATAGCACATTAAATATGTGAAAACATGAATCATTTTTTACCCCGACCGGGACTCGAACCTAGGACTTATGATTACTAAGTCAAGGCGCTACCAAAAAAAAAAAAATGATTCATGTTTTCACATATTTAATGTGCTATTTGGTTATTTCATGGCCCAAATGAGATTGGGAATCGAATTAAATGCTAAAATGAAGCCACGAGTGAGGTTGGGGAATCTGTAATATGAACATAGTGGCATTCAGTTAGAATGCGTTCATTCCTATGTATAGCAGATATAAGCTATAAGGTTGGGTTCCTTTTAACCTTCTGTGGTGTAGTGGTAGCGCCTTGACTTAGTAATCATAAGTCCTAGGTTCGAGTCCCGGTCGGGGTAAAAAATGATTCATATGTATATATATATATATATATATATATATATATATATATATATATATATATATATGTATATGTATATATATATATATATATATATATATATATATATATATATATATATATATATATATATATATATGTGTGTGTGTGTGTGTGTGTGATATATATATATATATATATTATATATATATATATATATATATATATATATATATATATATATATATATATATATATATATATATATATATATATATATGTATATATATATATATATATATATATATATATATATATTTATATATATATATATATATATATATATATATATATATATATATATATATATATATATATATATATATATATATATATATATATATATATATATATATATATATATATATATATATATATATATATATATATATATTTATATATATATGCATATATATATATATATATATATATATATATATATATATATATATATATATATATATATATATATATATATATATATATATATATATATATACCTTGGCTATTTACCCCTTTAATTGGGTGTAGCCGACATCAAAGAAAGAAAACAATAAGGGGATTACTTTGCTCTATGGGGAATGACGAGGGAGCTAGTGCCACAGCCCATCCTCCCGGCTCTTCCACAACCTGTGTCGCTTCACAACTGCCAACTCCTCCTACTGCCCCTACCACAGGGTTACCTTTGTAAGATGCAGCCCCATGGTAACAGCAGATGCCCATCAGAGCTGCGTCACAATCGCTCGCCACTCATTCCTATTCCTAGCATGCTCTCTAGCTTCCCTCACATCCATCCTCCTATCATTCAGGGCTCTCCTTACTCCATCCATCCATCCAAACCTAGGCCTCCCTCTAGAATTTCTCTCATCAAATCTCTCATTCATCACCTTTTTCAGCAGTCTTTCATCATCCATCCTTTCCACATGGCCAAACCATCTCAGAATATTCATATCTACTCTGCCTGCAATTTCTCTCCTCACACCCGTTCTTGCTCTCACCACTTCATTCCTAACCCTATCCAACCGAGATACACCAATCATACTCCTCAGGCATTTCATCTCAAACACATTTAGTTTCCGTCTCTCACTTACTTTCATACCCCATAACTCTGATCCATAAATCACACTTGGCACAACTTATTTCCATACAAAACTTTCTTAACATTCATTTCCAACCCTCTATTCTTCATCACTCCTTTCAATGCACCCAACACATTACATCCTTCATTCACTCTGTGGCACACATCAGCTTCCACTCCGCCATTTGCAGCTATAACCGAGCCTAAATACTTAAACTGATCAACTTCCTCAAGTGTCTCTCCATTCAACATAACATTCAATCCAGCACCATCCTCATTTCTTGTACACCTCATAACCTTACTCTTTCCCACATTCACTCGCAATTTCCTTCTCTCACACACCATTCCAAATTCTGACACTAACTGACACAGCTTTTCCTCTGAATCTGCCACCACCACAGTATCATCTGCAAACAGCAACTGATTCAGCTCCCACTTGTTATCATCCCCATCTACCATTCTCAAACCTCGACCATGCATTCGCTCATTCACCTCTCTTACAACTCCATCAATATACAAATTGAACAGCCATAGTGACATCACACATCCCTGTCTCAGTCCCACACTCACTGGAAACCACTCACTCACTTCATTCCCTACCCTAACACAAGCTCTACTTCCTTCATACAAACTCTTCAATGCATGCAACAATTTACCATTAATTCCATATTATCTCAAAACATTCCACATTGCCTCTCTATCAACACTATCATATGCTTTCTCCAGATCCAAAAATGCAAAATACACATCCTTACCGTTTGCTAAATATTTCTCACATAACCGCCTAACCATAAAAATCTGATCTATGCAACCTCTACCTCTCCTAAAACCACTCTGCACTTCAGCGATCACATTTTCTGTCTTATCCCTAATCCTATTAACCAGTATCCTACCATACATTTTTCCTACCACACTTAACAAACTCATACCCCTAAAATTACTTCATTCATACATATCTCCCTTACCTTTGTATAGGGGCACTAAACAAGCAATCACCCATTCCACTGGCACTATTGACAACATAAAGCATATATTAAACACTCTCACTAATCATTCCAATGCAGTCACACCTCCTTCTTTCAACATCTCCGCTCTCACACCATCCATTCCAGGTGCTTTACCTGCTTTAGCATCATACAATGCCCTTTTCACCTCCTCTCTTGTAATCTCTCCCTCATTTCATCTCCCATTACTGGCACTTGAACACCCCCCACTGCCACCATAGCTGCCTCTCTATCTTCCTCAACATTCAGCAAGTACTCAAAATATTCTGCCCATCTTTTCCTTGCATCTTTCCCTCTTAACATCTGCCCATTCACATCTTTCACTGTCTCTTCCATCCTCGATCCACCCTTCCTTACTCTCTTCATTTCTTTTCAAAACTTCTTTTTATTCTCCTCATATGACCTACTAAAATCCTGTCCCCACGTAACATTTGCCAACCTCTTCTCTTCCTCTACCTTCCGCTTGGTTTCCACATTTTTCTCTCTATATCTTTCATACTTCTCCCTACTTTTACACTGCAGCCATTCCTCAAAAGCCCTCTTTTTCTCTTCCACCTTCATTTTCACCCCTTCATTCCACCACTTGCTGCCCCTCCTCATGCCACCTCCAACAAACCTCTTTCCACACACATCACTTGCATGTCATACAAAACCTTCTTTCATCAACCCACATTCCTCCTCTAACTCCCCAACTTCTCTTTCTTTCACCCTGTCATATGCCACTCTCAACCTGTCCTGATATTCCTGCCTCTTCTCTGGCTTTTTAAAAACTCCCACCTTCACTATTTACCTTCTACATCTCACCACTTTATTTCCCCACTCTTTTGCTACTACCACTTTTGCTTCAACCAAAAAATAATCAGACATCCCAGCAGCCACACCCCTAAATGCAAGCACATCTTTCACTCTACCAATTATGCTCTTTGGTACCAACACATAATCCATCAATGCTATTTCTTTCACGCTTCCATTTGCCACTCTCATATATGTATACTTATTTATTAACCTCTTCTTGAAAAAACTATTACCTATCACCAACTCTTGCTCCACACACATATCTAACAGTCTCTCGCCACTCTCATTCCCACCTGGTACCCCATATTTTCCTACAACACCTTCTACCTCTCCATCACCCACTCTGGCATTCAAATCACCCAACACAACTACATAGCTCCTTCTACTCAGACTATCCACACACCTAGTTAAGTCATTCCAGAATTCATCCCGCTCTTCCTCACTTCTCTCACATCCTGGCCCATACACAATAACAAAAGCCCAACATTCCCTACCTATTCTAGCCCTAACCTCCATCAGACTAGAAGATACTTCTTTCCATTCCACTACCTTATTTACCATCCATTCACTCAGCAATAATGACACACCTTCTCTCGCTCTCCCCCTTTCAACCCCAGACACCCTACTCGTCACATCACCAAATGCCACT
>JAXCGZ010006139.1:20000-22500 GCA_037179515.1 Halocaridina rubra
AGCGTCTTAAAAATGCATCCTCCTCCACAGCATTCAAAGGCAAATTATATAGTTTTCTTTTGGACAAATAGTTGCTGCTCACATATATACTAAACTAAACTTAATGATTTAATGCAATCACTAACCTCTCTATATGTAAACTGATTTCGACTTCTAAGTTCTCTAAGTTAAGTACTAATTATTCTCATTGAAAGGAAAACAAATATGGTAATGATACCGATAATAACGATACTGTATTTAGTGTCATTATTACTATATTATTACCATTATTGTTAACATTTTTATTACATCATTATTATTTTTTATGGAAGCTACATTTAACTTAACAGTATGTTTTACCCTCTTACTTATTAGTTCAATTACATGTCTACTTATGAGTTACTTTTATTTTTAAAAGAATAACCATTGTACAAAAATGGAAGTAAATACTTATTTGTTTGTTTTGTAATATAGATGAGAATAGTGCTAGGGTGTACTCCGTAAACGACGCACAGATACATCACTCAAACTCTGTGACAAGGCAAAAGCTGCTGCACCTTGAGCGGGTGCGGCTAAAGAAGCCAGCTCTATATGGAATCAGGGTAGGCTATCTCAATATTGGGTCGATGACAGGATGAGGAAGAGAGTTGGCAGATCTAATGACGATAAAGAAAAAAAAGTAAAAAGAAAGTGGATATCTTATGTGTGCAGGAAACTCAATGGAAGGGAAATAAAGCCATAGAGCTGGGTGATGGATACAAGCTATTCTATAGTGGAGCATATGCGCAGGGTAGGAATAGAGTTGGTATAGTGCTGTCTGAGGAAATGAAGAATGCAGTGACGAAAGTGAATTGGAAGAATGACCGCATAATGAGAGTGAAGATATGTTATGGAGGGGAGACAATGAACATCATTAGTGCTTAAGCACCACAAGTGGGGCGTGCAGAGGAGGAAAAGAGCTGTTTTTGGAACGAAATATGTGAGATAATGCAGGAACTGGAGGAGAATGAGAGGATTATAGTGGGTGCAGATTTTAATGGGCACGTTGGAAATGGAAATTATGTAATTGAGCGGGTGCATGGAGGGCATGGGATCGGGGAGATAAACCAAGAGAGGGAGAGTATAGTAGACTTTACCATGTTCTTCGATATGGCAATAGTGAACACGTTCTTTGAAAAGACGAGGGAGCACTTGATAACGTACAGGAGTGGTGGTAGATGCTCTCAAATGGATTACTTCCTTTACAGAAGATCAAGGCTGGTGGAAGTTAAGAATTTTAAAGTAATCCTGAGCGACCATGTAGCCCCCCAACACAGGCTTCTGTGTATGGACCTGAAGATAAAAAAAAAGAAAGAAAAACGAAAACGAATGTGGTAAAGAAAATCAGGGGGTATATATTGTCAGGGAGGGATAATGATGAGAAGAGAGAGTTTAGGAGAAGAGTGTTGGGAGAGTTTGATCTGGAAATTGAAGATGTGGAGGAATGGTGGAGGCATAATGCATCAGTGATTAGAAGGCATGGAAGGGAGATACTGGGGGAAACATCTGGAATAGTGTAGGAAGAAAAGGAAAGCTGGTGGTGGGAGGAGGGTATAAGGGAGGTTGTAAAAGGTAAGAGTGAGGCAAAGAAGAAATTTGAAGAATCACAGTTGCAGGAAGACAGAGAAATATTATGGGAGAGAAACAAAGAAGTAAAAAAGGTAGTAGCTCAAGCTAAGGCAAGGGCATATGATGAGGTTTATAATGAACTGGAAAGTAAGGAAGGTCTAAGCAAGATGCTCAAACTGTCAAAGGTAAGAAATAAAAGTACCAAGGACATCACCCATTTTAAACAAATTAAAGATTGGAATGGTACGGTCCTAAAGAAGGAAGAGGACATCATGAAACGATGAAAGAAGTAGTTTGAGCAACTGCTAAATGAAGAAAATGAAAGACTTATTAGAGAGGATGTACATGTAAACATAGGAATGGTAATGGGGTTCTCTAGGGATGAGGTGATGAGTGCCTTAAAGAAAATGAAGAATGGGAAGGCAACAGGTCCTTACTTGATTCCTGTTGAAGTTGGAAAGCCTTAGGAGAGGAAGGGGTAGACATCTTGTATGATCTTATGGCAAAAATCTCTGAACAGGAAAAAAATACCAGAAGGGTGGCGGGAAAGTATATTAATACTTACATTTAAAGGAAAAGGTGATGTCCAAGAATGCAACAGTTATAGAGGCTTTAAGCTAATGTCTCACACGCTGAAAATACTGGAGACAATGATGGATGGCAGGTTAAGAGAAGAAGTGAGAATAGGGAAACAACAGCTGGGATTTATGGAGGGAAGCGGCAAAACAGATGGATTATTTTGTATGAGGTAACTGATGGAGAAATTCAGAGAAAAACAACGAGACTTGCACCTGGTGTTCATAGATTTTGAAAAGGCCTATGCCAGAGTGCCAAGACAGGATATATGGAGATTTTTGAGGGAGAAGATGGTACCGGAAAAGAATGTTAGAATTATTCAGGAGATGGATAGGAA
>JAXCGZ010006139.1:32500-35000 GCA_037179515.1 Halocaridina rubra
CGGGACTCGAACCTAGGACTTATAATTACTATGTCAAGGCGCTACCAACTACACACCACAGAAGGTTAAAAGGACTCCAACCTTATAGCTTATATCTGCTATACTTAAGGATGAACGCATTCTATCTGAATGCCACTATGTTCATATTACAGATTCCCCAACCTCACAAGTGGCTTCATTTTCGCATTTAATTCAATTCCCAATTTCATTCGGGTCATACAATAACCAAATAAGCACATTACATATGTGAAAACATAAATCATTTTTTACCCCGACCGGGACTTGAACCTAGGAATTATAATTACTAAGTCAAGGCGCTACCAAATACACATCACAGAAGGTTAAATGGAATCCAACCTTATAGCATGTATCTGCTATACTTAAGGATGAACGCATTCTATCTGAATGCCACTATGCTCATATTACAGATTCCCCAACCTCACTCCTGTCTTCATTTTCGAATTTAAATCAATTCCCAATCTCATTCGGGTCATACAATAACCAAATAAGCACATTACATATGTGAAAACATAAATCATTTTTACCCTGACCGGGACCCGAACCTAGGACTTATAATTACTAAGTCAAGGCGCTACCAACTACACACCACAGAAGGTTAAAAGGCATCCAACCTTATAGCTTATATCTGCCATACTTAGGGATGAACGCATTCTATCTGAATGCCACTATGTTCATATTATAGAATCCCCAACCTCACTCGTGGCTTCATTTTCACATTTAATTCAATTCCCAATCTCATTCGGGTCATACAATAACCAAAGAAGCACATTACATATGTGAAAACATAAATAATTTGTTTACCCCGATGGGACTCGAACCTAGGACTTATAATTACTAAGTCAAGGCGCTACCAACTACACACCAAAGCAGGTTAACAGGAATCCAATCTGCTATATTCCGACCGTTGCGATACTACAGCTGAAGGATTTGTACACATAAATAGGACTGTCCAGGACAGTTCGATGTAAAGTTTACATTCAGTTACGGTTCTTTTTTTATGCCTGCATCAATACGGACACCTCTCCTATAATCCTATCACATCTGACAAGTCATTACACTCTTAATCTCTATTTCTCTTTATGTTTATTTCGTGCCCAGGCCTGATGAGGGCTGTTTTATTTTATTATTTTTGTTTAACCCATCCTGGTGTCACAATCATTAAGAGAAAAATAAATAAAAAATACTTAGGGATGAACTCATTCTATTTGAATGCCACTATGTTCATATTACAGATTCCCCAACCTCACTCGTGGCTTCATATTTGCATTTAATTCAATTCCCAATCTCATTCGGGTCATGCTATAACCAAATAAGCATATTACATATGTGAAAACATAAATAATTTTTTTACACCGACCGGGACTCGAACCTAGGTTTTATAATTACTAAGTCAAGGCGCTACCAACTACACAACACAGAAGGTTAAAAGGAATCCAACCTTATAGCTTATATCTGCTATACTTAGGGATGAACACATTCTATCTGAATGCCACTATTATCATATTTTAGATTCCCTAACCTCACTCGTGGTTTCATTTTTGCATTTAATTCAATTCCCAATCTCATTCGGGCCATACAATAACCAAATAAGCATATTACTAATGTGAAAATATAAATAATTTTTACCCCGACAGGGACTCGAACCTAGGAATAATAATTACTAAGTCAAGGCGCTACCAACTACACACCACAGAAGGTTAAAAGGAAGCCAACATTATAGCTTATATATGCTATACTTAGGGATTAACGCATTCTATCTGAATGACATTATGTTCATATTACAGATTCCCCAACCTCACTCAAGGCTTCATTTTTGCATTTAATTCAATTCTCAATCTCATTCGGGTCATACAATAACCAAATAAGCAAATTACATATATGAAAACATGAATAATTTTTTACCCCGTCCGGGTCTCGAACCTAGGACTTATAATTGCTAAGTCAAGGCACTACCAACTACACACCACAGAAGTTTAAAAGGAATCCAACTTTATAGCTTATATCTGCCATACTTTGGGATGAAAGTATTCTATCTGAATGCCACTATGTTCATATTACAGACTCCCCAACCTCACTCCTGGCTCCATTTTCGCATTTAATTCAATTCCCAATATCATTCGGGTCATACAGTAACCAAATAAGCACATTACATACGTGAAAACATGAATAATTTTTTACCCCGACAAGGACTCGAACCTAGGACTTATAATTACTAAATCAAGGCGCTCGCTACGAAACTACACTTCGTAATTATAAGTCCTAGGTTCGAGTCCCGGTCGGGGTAAAATGTTGTCCATGTTTTCAAATATTTAATGTGCTTATTTGGCTATTGAATGACCCGAATGAGATTGGGAATTGAAGTAAATGCGAAAATAAAGCCACGAGTGAGGTTGGGGAATTTGTAATATGAACATATTGGCATTCAGATAGAATGTGTTCATTCCTAAGTATAGCATATATAAGCTATAAGGTTGGATTC
>JAXCGZ010006139.1:37500-50000 GCA_037179515.1 Halocaridina rubra
ATATATATATATATATATATATATATATATATATATTATATATATATATATATATATATATATATATATATATATATATATATATATATATATATATATATATATATATATTCACTTTTATACCTCGACGGCGCAAATGTAAAAGACCTCGAATGTCCGTCCATAATTCCTGCGACCGACTTCCTGAAATGCTTGGGTCTGCGGATGAGAAGTGACGAGTGGTCAAACAGAGAATATTATGAAACTTTTAAGGAACTATTCCTAAGATATTTCTTAGTAAGCCGAAGTGTGACCGGAGCATTGAGTGAAAATGCCCATTACAAGAAATATAAGTTGCCGGATCCGACCAAGAAGATGGCGATTCGTCGATTTTACTCGAGAGAAGAAGGAGAACCCCCTCCTTCCTTGCCTTCTGCCATGAAGTTCTTCAGGACCACCTCCTTAAAATAGCTAAGTACTGATTAGGTTGTATAGACAAGCCCTGGATAAGATTAGGAAAAGGGGTGCAGTTCCTGTGATGTGTGGTATTCTCCCTACGCTTAGCCAAAGTTCAGAGTGGTGGTCTCGAGCTATAGGAGTAAATGCTAGGATGAAAGTCTTCTGTCGGGAGAATAATATAGGTTTTATAGACGGGTGGGATCACTTCACTAGTCGTAAGCATATGTATGCAAGGGATGGAGTGCATCTTTCTAATTCAGGTGTCTCGGTATTGGCTGGTATGATAGACAGAGAGGTAGGGGGGTTTTGTTAGACACAAATAATGAAATGATTAATACTTGTGCAGAGAAATTAGTCAGTAAGGGTTCAGTAAATAGTGGGTCAAATAACTGGGAGTCTAAGGATAAGAACCATTTGTTACATAGAACAAATATTAACAAAAAGAATAGCCACAAGAAGGGTGAAGCTAGAGAAAGTTTAAAAGTATATTATACAAATAGCCGTAGTTTAGGTAACAAGATAGAAGAACTGAGAGCCATAGTATGTAGTGAGAGACCGGATATAATATGCATTAGTGAAAGTTGGATTAAATTAGAAAGCAAACACCTTAAAGCTGAGTACATAATTACAGGATATAAACTTTATAATGCTGATCGTAGTGCAGATAAAAGAGGGGGAGGGGTAATTATGTATATTAAAGATAGCCACAGAAGCTGCATTAAGTCTGGAATTAAGACAAATCTAAATTCAGAAACCTTATGGGTTGAAATTAAAAATAATATAGAAAGTCTAGTTGTAGGAGTAGTCTACAGACCACCTGATCTAGATAATATAGAGTCGCAAGTTATATACGATGAAATTTCTAAAGTGAGCAGGTCAAATAGAGTTTGCATTGTAGGCGATTTTAATTTTAGACATATTAACTGGGAAACCATAACAGGTGATAGTAGCTCTAAGGAGATTTTGGAAGTAGTAGAAGACAATTTCCTTTCTCAGCATGTACATGAAGCAACACGGGGGGTGAATACACTAGATTTAGTTCTTAGTAATAGAGAGAATATGGTTACAAATTTAGAAGTTGGTGAAAAATTGGGCAACAGTGACCATGATTCCATTAGATTTAACATAATTTTCAAGGAAACTATAAAGGAAAATAAGAATATTGTTCCAAACTTTAGAGCAGGAGATTTTGAGGGCTTAAAAACTAAATTATCTAATGAGGTATGGGAAGGGATTTCTGGGGTACAGATGTGGGTAGTTAATCCAGCAGGTCAGGTCGCAGGTAGCGGATTACCCCGAAATTTGGGTACCACATGCCAAGGATTATCACAAGATAAGATCAATACATTAAATTCTCTCACAGGAAAGAACAGCAGCCCGTCAGTTAATATAAATTTGGATGAGGAATATAACAATTTTGTCATGACTCTTAAGAATAGTCAGAGAGACTATATTCCCATGAAACATTGCAGATCAAGAAAAAATGACCCTAAATGGATGAACAATAGAATAAAGAATCTTATAGGTATTAAAAGAGGAATATACAGGAAACTAAAAAGAGGTGAAGAGCAGGTGAGGCAGCAATATATACAGTTAAACAGGGAAGTTAAAAAGATAGTTAGAGAGTCGAAAAGAAAATACGAAGTTCGAATAGCAGGAGAAGCTAAAGAAAATCCTAAAGGGTTTTATCAACATTATCAAACAAAATTTAAGGAAAAAGTCGGACCAATTGAAGTAGCCAATGGCCATATCACAGATGACGATAAAGTGATGTGTACATGTTTAAATGATTATTTCTTATCTGTATTTACAAATGAAAACTTGGAAAATATTCCGGAAGTAGAATCCATTTACAAAGACAGTCCCGATAATATACTTAGTTCAATAAATATTACGAGAGAGGAGGTAATAAAAGAAATAGATAAATTAAAGGCTCATAAATCTCCGGGACCTGATGGAATATATGCTAGAATATTAAAGGAATGCAAGGAAGAGCTTATTTGTCCTCTAACTGCATTATTTAATAATTCAATAAAATTAGGATCGGTACCCATGGAGTGGAAATTGGCAGATGTGGTACCAATATTTAAAAAAGGAGAACGTGTTAAAAAGAATAATTATAGGCCGGTAAGTTTAACGTCAACAGTGGGTAAGATTCTAGAATCCATAATTGCAAATAAAATAAGGGCACATCTAGAATTACACAGACTGATAAAACTTTCACAACACGGGTTTCTTAAGGGTTTTTCGTGCCTTACAAACTTACTGTCTTTTTATTCAGAAGTTTACGAGGCAGTAGATTGTGGCAAAGAATATGATACAATATATCTAGATTTTAGCAAAGCTTTTGATAGAGTTCCTCACAAAAGATTAGTTAAAAAGCTGGAAGCTCATGGTATAGGAGGAGCTGTGCTCAGATGGATCAAACAATGGTTAAAAGACAGAAAACAGAGGGTTTGCATAAATGGAGAGAAATCAGAGTGGGGCTTGGTTACAAGCGGGGTACCACAAGGCTCGGTACTGGGTCCTCTATTATTCATCGTATATCTAAATGATCTGGATTCGGATATCAGTAGTAACCTAAGTAAATTCGCAGACGACACTAAAATAGGTAGAACTATAAATGGAAAAGAAGACATTCATGCTTTACAGGAAGATCTAAATAGATTATCTGAATGGTCGGACAAATGCCAAATGGAATTTAATGTTGAAAAATGTAAAGTAGTTAAAATGGGTACTATAAAAGACAATACTAGTTATAAGCTAAATAACCATGAAATCATGAGTTCTCAGTGTGAAAGGGATTTGGGAGTTCTTGTGAGTAGTAGTCTTAAGCCAAGAGAGCAATGCACAGCAGTCAGAAATAAAGCAAACAGAATTTTGGGATTTATCTCAAGAAGCGTCAGCAATAGGACGGAAAAAGTTATTTTGCAGCTCTATCTTGCATTAGTTAGGCCCCATTTAGATTATGCTGTGCAATTCTGGTCACCCTATTATAGAATGGAAATTGAATCCTTGGAGAGAGTGCAGCGAAGAATGACCAAGATGATACACAATATCAGAAATCTACCATATGAGGACAGATTAAAAAAACTTAATCTACATTCTCTAGAGAGGCGAAGAGTTAGGGGGGATATGATTGAAGTGTATAAATGGTTTAAAGGGATTAACAAGGGAGATATTAATAGAGTTTTAAAAATTCATGATCAAACCAGAACTCGTAATAATGGATTTAAGCTTGATAAATTTAGGTTCAGAAGGGAAATTGGTAAAAATTGGTTTGGTAATAGAGTAGCTGATGCATGGAACAAGCTTCCTAGTATGATAGTAAATGCCAATACCTTAGACACCTTCAAATGTAGATTAGATAGACATATGACAGAGGTAGGGTGGGTATGAATAGGTTAGTGCTTATTAGAAAAATCATAAAAAAGAAAAACAGAACAAATAAGTAGAGTAGAATAGAATAGGTTAGACATGCTGAAAATACAATTCAAAAATGGAGCTGCCTCGTGTGTGCCAGTAGGCATGTTGCAGTGTCCTCTATTCTTATGTTCTTATGTTCTTATGTTCTTGTGATCTGTATCCAGTGAGTAATGGGACAATTAGTAAAAGAAATTGAGGTCGGTGGACGCCGCCATTTTATCTTGTAGTTATGCTTTGACTCAGCCAACCCGCCTATGAGGGGGTGGCGCCTAATAAGTTGATAAAATAGAATTTCTGTACCCATTACTAACATGGATAATTTTTACTAATAGCTATAAGCAGTAATAAACTCCATTTTTTGTTATAATTTGAGTAATATAAAGAAATTGCGTTGGAAGTGTGTTCCATTTATTTGTATTAATGCTTAGATTGAATTTTAAGAACGCGAATGTATCGATTTTTAATTGACAAATTTAATGCACGTGAAATCACTATTACGGTATATTAATTTCTTAAGTGTAAGAATTATAGTGAGTAATATACTTGAATCTGCTTTTAAGGTTTTACTTAGAACACGTGTGATTTTCGAGAAAGGAATGCGGAAGTGACCAATCGATCTCCCAACCTCGTTATTATAAATATGTAGAAATTGTACTGATCTTTGATATTTAAATTACGTGTAAAATCATTTTTATATTAATTTCTTAAAGCGAAAGAAGTCGAGTGTTAAGATTACGCCTGTTTTTAAGGTTTTTCTTTTTTTGTTTGTTTTTTCTCCGCGGGAGTAATGTTTTAGCGAAAGAAAGACATAAATGACAGATTGTTCTTTTAATGTTGTTTTGATGGGAAATTAATATTACGATACGTGTGTAGCATGTTTTTTGAAGAATAAGAAATTTTCGTGATATTATTTAGAGATGAGTTTTTTTTTAATTTCGCGCTATGCAGGTGAAAGTAAGAGTAAATTAGAGGAATTTTTGCTGTCCTAGAATAGGGAAGGTTTTTCAGTGTCACCCAAACGTTGCCTCAAGGGAGTAGAATGTTTGTTTGTTTGTTAGAATGGGACCTAGGACTGGTGAGGCAGTCATGTGACCGCACTGCCCAGCCGAGATTTCACCTTTACTCTCCTTCAGAGAGATCGGGAAAGGGAAACCAACGTTATAAATAAAAGGGAATTCAATAGAAAGGGGATGATTGTCTTGAAAGTGATATAGCGAATGTGATAGCGAATGAGTATGAATGACTGAGGATATACTGGGGGGGTTACTCTAGGGGGTGAAATCGCGGAAAGCACCGTTAGGAAGCACGATTGGGGAGTCTCTGCGAGGGTCGTTCCCCTGCTCTGCCAGGTTCTTCTGCATGCCATATCAGAGTATTTTTATGGGAGGTGATGCGCTGTTGCAATATCTAGTGAGGGATATTTTTGAGAAAGTGATTCTCCACCTGCCCAGATATGGTTGAGATGCCAAGTTTGTTTTATTTTTGTTTTGTCCCCTACTCCGCCAATGAGATTATTATTCGATTTCCGAGAGAGATTCCAAGATAGATATTACGTGATAAAGGACGTGAATCTATGAATGATTCTTTATTTTCTTTGCTAGCTGCAGTATATACATTATTTGTCTGGAGAGGTGTTAGATTGATAAAATAAAACTTTGCGAGTTTTAGCCATGATAATGTTTATCAAAATTATTTCAGCTTGGTCATAAAGAAAGAGTGAGAGCTGACACGAAATGACAACAAGAATGTTATACAGCCATTTCCCGTATTTGAGAGAGCAGAAGTTGATCCAGAAGCCAAAAGAACAGGGGAGAAAACAGCGCCCACATGCGCACCCCCCGTAAAAGCAGACAGACCAGTTATAAGTCGAACTTCTCCCTGTTCTGGAGGAAATTCTGTTGTTTAGTAATTTACATAAGTCAAATTCGAGATAGTAAAAGAATATATATATTTTATGTTTGAATTGCTCATGTACAACTCCGTACGAGGTTATGAAACTTAAGCAAAATGCATTCTTTACTGTTGCTAATGAAATATACTTTTTGTTTTTATTATTGCATACACAGAGATAGACTTTTTATATTCTTTGATTCCCGTTTTTGTTATATAGTTTTTGTATTGAAGAAATCTTTAAAATCTTAATTAAAGAGTTTTGAAAAGAGTATCTAGAAATAATTATTGTTAATTACTATCACTGTCATGAATTTAAAATTATAATTGAGCTAATTAAGATAATTAAGATTCTCAGAGTTTATATGTTGAGTTTTAAATTTAGAATTAATGATACTTAAGTCATTCTAAGACGTCTGTTAAGAAAAAGATATTTGTACTTTTGTTGATAGTAGTAGAGATATTGTCACATATGATTGTAATCTTTTGCTTTAATTTCATCAGGGATATGTTGCCTTTTAGAGAGTGTGCTTCGACTCAACCCTCTGATTTATAGCAAGACAAAGATTGTCATTATAGACAAGGATGTGTATGCTGTTACAGTAAAGTCCTTAGCAATATTAAACAGAAAGGAATAGATTTATGCTTCGACGTTTCTGCAGTTGTACACTAAGTTCTTTTGCTTTTGTTTTTTTTTGTTGATGGGGAATAAGAATAGCCCTCTGACAATAAACGTAAGACTCTATCGATAGTCATTGCTAACGTTTGTTCACTTTCATTTGTTTATTTATTATTTTATTGTTAGAGATACTCTGCGACAATTTTTTATTTTCAGTACAGTTAAAGGAAGGAGGCCCGTCTCATCTGACACGTGGGTGGATACCACAACGTATTTCAAGGTCGCCCCGTCCTCTCCTCTCTCTCTCTCTCTCTCTCTCTCTCTCTCTCTCGCCTACCTTTCACTCTACTCTGAGACTGAGATAAGCTCCTTCTGATACTACAAGAATGTTGCCGTCATTGATTCTTTTTTTGTTTTTTTTTTCCAGCGAAGCTAGGCGATAATTGTGCCTACATTTTATTTCAGTCGATAGATTGTTGCATTCTGTTATTGCATAAATACTGATAAGACATCGGTAGTACCGCCATTTGCATAAATATTTTCGCCACAAGTCGCAACTGTTTAGAGAATAGATAGAACTCCCATTGACAAATTGGAGAGCCAGCAAGTTGCCACTTATGCTCTTATATATATACATAGATTATGACAGCAGGAATTTGAATAGTAAAAGAGACTGTGTTAGAATGAGCATTACTATGAAATATAAGTATAGAACTCTGTTCTTACTTCTGAATGCCAGTCTCCATTGTATATATATTGATATTCTTGATTTAGTATTTTTATTTTATTTTTTATTATTCTTATTTTGATCATAATTAGTAGTAATGTTATTATTATGTTGACTGATATTGTTGCTATCTCTCAATGGCCTGTTGCTATTATTTTTGAAATGCAATCAGCAGTAACCTGATGACTTGTATCTTTTATCTGAATTCATGCTTGATATTACTGTAGCCACTGCTATTAAGAATATTTCTTTAGTGGTTTTTCTCAGTATTTAATGATTGTTCTTTTTTATATTTATAGTAGAGTAATTCTATGTAGCAGTTGCTAAGCCCTAAGTATTCTGGAATAATAATCTAGTTGTGTAGACACATACCTTCCATTACCACCCTATTCCTAGGCAGCCCCGACCTGCAAGTTCTAAAAGTCTTTAGGTTTTGTCCTCTCAAACAAGTCCCTGTTGCCCATTGAATAAGAACATAAGAACATAAGAACATAAGAATAGAGGACACTGCAACATGCCTACTGGCACACACGAGGCAGCTCCATTTTTGAATTGTATTTTCAGCATGTCTAACCTATTCTATTCTACTCTACTTATTTATTCTGTTTTTCTTTTTATGATTTTTCTAATAAGCACTAACCTATTCATACCCACCCTACCTCTGTCATATGTCTATCTAATCTACATTTGAAGGTGTCTAAGATATTGGCATATACTATCCTACTAGGAAGCTTGTTCCATGCATCAGCTACTCTATTACCAAACCAATTTTTACCAATTTCCCTTCTGAACCTAAATTTATCAAGCTTAAATCCATTATTACGAGTTCTGGTTTGATCATGAATTTTTAAAACTTTATTAATATCTCCCTTGTTAATCCCTTTAAACCATTTATACACTTCAATCATATCCCCCCTAACTCTTCGCCTCTCTAGAGAATGTAGATTAAGTTTTTTTAATCTGTCCTCATATGGTAGATTTCTGATATTGTGTATCATCTTGGTCATTCTTCGTTGCACTCTCTCCAAGGATTCAATTTCCATTCTATAATAGGGTGACCAGAATTGCACAGCATAATCTAAATGGGGCCTAACTAATGCAAGATAGAGCTGCAAAATAACTTTTTCAGTCCTATTGCTGACGCTTCTTGAGATAAATCCCAAAATTCTGTTTGCTTTATTTCTGACTGCTGTGCATTGCTCTCTTGGCTTAAGACTACTACTCACAAGAACTCCCAAATCCCTTTCACACTGAGAACTCATGATTTCATGGTTATTTAGCTTATAACTAGTATTGTCTTTTATAGTACCCATTTTAACTACTTTACATTTTTCAACATTAAATTCCATTTGCCATTTGTCCGACCATTCAGATAATCTATTTAGATCTTCCTGTAAAGCATGAATGACTTCTTTTCCATTTATAGTTCTACCTATTTTAGTGTCGTCTGCGAATTTACTTAGGTTACTACTGATATCCGTATCCAGATCATTTAGATATACGATGAATAATAGAGGACCCAGTACCGAGCCTTGTGGTACCCCACTTGTAACCGAGCCCCACTCTGATTTCTCTCCATTTATGCAAACCCTCTGTTTTCTGTCTTTTAACCATTGTTTGATCCATCTGAGCACAGCTCCTCCTATACCATGAGCTTCCAGCTTTTTAACTAATCTTTTGTGAGGAACTCTATCAAAAGCTTTGCTAAAATCTAGATATATTGTATCATATTCTTTGCCACAATCTACTGCCTCGTAAACTTCTGAATAAAAAGACAGTAAGTTTGTAAGGCACGAAAAACCCTTAAGAAACCCGTGTTGTGAAAGTTTTATCAGTCTGTGTAATTCTAGATGTGCCCTTATTTTATTTGCAATTATGGATTCTAGAATCTTACCCACTGTTGACGTTAAACTTACCGGCCTATAATTATTCTTTTTAACACGTTCTCCTTTTTTAAATATTGGTACCACATCTGCCAATTTCCACTCCATGGGTACCGATCCTAATTTTATTGAATTATTAAATAATGCAGTTAGAGGACAACTAAGCTCTTCCTTGCATTCCTTTAATATTCTAGCATATATTCCATCAGGTCCCGGAGATTTATGAGCCTTTAATTTATCTATTTCTTTTATTACCTCCTCTCTCGTAATATTTATTGAACTAAGTATATTATCGGGACTGTCTCTGTAAATGGATTCCACTTCCGGAATATTTTCCAAGTTTTCATTTGTAAATACAGATAAGAAATAATCATTTAAACATGTACACATCACTTTATCGTCATCTGTGATATGGCCATTGGCTACTTCAATTGGTCCGACTTTTTCCTTAAATTTTGTTTGATAATGTTGATAAAACCCTTTAGGATTTTCTTTAGCTTCTCCTGCTATTCGAACTTCGTATTTTCTTTTCGACTCTCTAACTATCTTTTTAACTTCCCTGTTTAACTGTATATATTGCTGCCTCACCTGCTCTTCACCTCTTTTTAGTTTCCTGTATATTCCTCTTTTAATGCCTATAACATTCTTTATTCTATTGTTCATCCATTTAGGGTCATTTTTTCTTGATCTGCAATGTTTCATGGGAATATAGTCTCTCTGACTATTCTTAAGAGTCATGACAAAATTGTTATATTCCTCATCCAAATTTATATTAACTGACGGGCTGCTGTTCTTTCCTGTGAGAGAATTTAATGTATTGATCTTATCTTGTGATAATCCTTGGCATGTGGTACCCAAATTTTGGGGTAATCCGCTACCTGCGACCTGACCTGCTGGATTAACTACCCACATCTGTACCCCAGAAATCCCTTCCCCTACCTCATTAGATAATTTAGTTTTTAAGCCCTCAAAATCTCCTGCTCTAAAGTTTGGAACAATATTCTTATTTTCCTTTATAGTTTCCTTGAAAATTATATTAAATCTAATGGAATCATGGTCACTGTTGCCCAATTTTTCACCAACTTCTAAATTTGTAACCATATTCTCTCTATTACTAAGAACTAAATCTAGTGTATTCACCCCCCGTGTTGCTTCATGTACATGCTGAGAAAGGAAATTGTCTTCTACTACTTCCAAAAACTCCTTAGAGCTACTATCACCTGTTATGGTTTCCCAGTTAATATGTCTAAAATTAAAATCGCCTACAATGCAAACTCTATTTGACCTGCTCACTTTAGAAATTTCATCGTATATAACTTGCGACTCTATATTATCTAGATCAGGTGGTCTGTAGACTACTCCTACAACTAGACTTTCTATATTATTTTTAATTTCAACCCATAAGGTTTCTGAATTTAGATTTGTCTTAATTCCAGACTTAATGCAGCTTCTGAGGCTATCTTTAATATACATAATTACCCCTCCCCCTCTTTTATCTGCACTACGATCAGCATTATAAAGTTTATATCCTGTAATTATGTACTCAGCTTTAAGGTGTTTGCTTTCTAATTTAATCCAACTTTCACTAATGCATATTATATCCGGTCTCTCACTACATACTATGGCTCTCAGTTCTTCTATCTTGTTACCTAAACTACGGCTATTTGCATAATATACTTTTAAACTTTCTCTAGCTTCACCCTTCTAGTGGCTATTCTTTTTGTTAATATTTGTTCTATGTAACAAATGGTTCTTATCCTTAGACTCCCAGTTATTTGATCCACTATTTACTGAACCCTTACTGACTAATTTCTCTGCACAAGTATTAATCATTTCATTATTTGTGTCTAACAAAACCCCCCTACCTCTCTGTCTATCATACCAGCCAATACCGAGACACCTGAATTAGAAAGATGCACTCCATCCCTTGCATACATATGCTTACGACTAGTGAAGTGATCCCACCCGTCTATAAAACCTATATTATTCTCCCGACAGAAGACTTTCATCCTAGCATTTACTCCTATAGCTCGAGACCACCACT
This sequence comes from Halocaridina rubra, assembly GCA_037179515.1. Classification (NCBI taxonomy): domain Eukaryota; kingdom Metazoa; phylum Arthropoda; class Malacostraca; order Decapoda; family Atyidae; genus Halocaridina; species Halocaridina rubra. The sequence continues at coordinate 48,528 of JAXCGZ010006139.1, forward strand.
CTGAACTTTGGCTAAGCCTAGGGAGAATACCACACATCACAGGAACTGCACCCCTTTTCCTAATCTTATCCAGGGCTTGTCTATACAACCTAATCAGCTCTTCACTTCTACCATCCTGCACGTCATTTCCCCCGGCTACCAGATTGCAATCACTTGCAGTTGCAGGGGAGGCAAAGTATAGCCTCCGATTACCAACGTATGGCCATTGTTGGTACCCTGAAGTCATAGGGAACCTTTCTTACAACTGTAGTAGTGACATAGGTTCAAATTTTCATCCCGAGGTCTGCGTCAAAGGTACATGTGTATGCAGTACTGAAGAGAATCGTGCTGACGTTGCAGGTCTCCTACAGGGTGGTCTTGGTCAAGATCGGCCGAGGGTAGTACGAAAAAGCCAGGCTGGAGGGATTTGAAAGGTGCATCGATCGCTTCCTCTTTGTCTTGCCTATCTTAGAAAGAAGATAATTTATGGTAGTGTGCGAACCTGGGCCTGCAGCGAAGACGGCGGGGGAGTGAAAAAATGAGGAGAGAGAAACCGTGGAATCACACCTAGCAAGAATTTCATGAGCAAGGGAAAGAGAAAACAAAAGTCTTTAATAACCTAGAAACACTCTAAAAAGCCATGTAAACGAATTGATGAAATCCCAGAGAGAAAAAAAAGGGGGGGGGTAATTCCCATACATGTCCTAACTGTAGTGAAAAGGAAAAAAAAAAAAAGAGAGAGAAGTTTTTTAAATATCTGAATAATACCTTTAGAAGCCACGTACACGCATTGATGGGATTCAAACAGACAGAAAGAAGAAAAATCCCTATACATGTCCAAACCTTAGTGAAGAGAGAAAGAAGGGTATTTAAAAATCCATTATTAGTTGTTGGAAAGAACAACCCACGCTTTAGAACTCAAAGAAAAAATGGGAAAGAAAAGGTCCCCTTTTATTATTTGTTTTACCTAGTTTTAAGATAATTTTAAGCGACAACTCAGAGACTCCTTTAAAGATAGTTTTTGAATAAGTGCCTTTGATGAATTGTATGATTTGCACCGATAGTAATAAGTTGTCTTCTGCTTAAATAATATTAGTGTTTTGTTTTAGCATTATCATTATTTGAATTATGATTTAATCTTTGTGTTCATTAAGTTCTCATATCAGTTTGTCTATGAATAGGAATTGCACATTGGAATGATGAATGTTTTCTGACTTTTCACATCGTAACCAATATTTTGTTTCAGGAGTAGTTTTTTTAAGGCCTAATTTTAAGACAAATCAATGCCCCATAGTAACGATCGGAATTTACCATTTATGTTATTGCCTATCGCATTTTAAATGTTCGTACATACTAATGTTCTACATGATTCATATTTTTACTGTAACTAACCAACTTTTGTAAATCATTTGAAAAAGGCGGGAAGTAGATAAATTAACGTTATGATCTAAACTAACTTGTGATCTTAATTAATGTTTGATAATGATTAGTTAC
>JAXCGZ010006140.1:0-64254 GCA_037179515.1 Halocaridina rubra
AATCTCCACAATCATCATCAAAGGAAAATTATTGTTAATAATAATAATAATAATAATAATAATAATAATAATAATGATAATAATAATGATAATAATAATAATAATAATAATAATAATAAGATCTAAGCTGAATTATTGGAATAGACATCATGAAAGTAATGCAGAGGTATATTAAATCCCAGCAGAGAGCTGGATATTCATTACACATCTTTTATAATCCCTTCACATCTGACAGGTCATTACACTCTCCATCTCTGTTTCTCTTTACAACCTGATAAACTCTGCTTTTTTTTATCATTTTCTGGCCCATCCTTGTGTCACCAAAAAGAAAGAAAAAAAAAAAAATCCCACCCCAAAACCCCCCCCCGCCACGATACAGTGAGAACGCGAACCAAGAAACGCGAATAACCGGGGGAACACTGTATATATATATATATATATATATATATATATATATATATATATATATATATATATATATATATATATATATATATATATATATATATATATATATATATATATACACTGTTCAGTATACATGTACTGTACAGTATAATAAATCAACACATACATAAAAATATCTGCACTTATACACTTAAATACCTGTAATGTTACTGTATAAACTGTAAATAGTAACTGTACATTATACTGTACTCATGTGGTGTGCATACCTAGGGAGGGAGAGACTTGGTTATTAGGAGAAAGCTTGCTATGTCAGCTGCTGACGAGACAGGGGCAGGCAGGCGAGTCTGGAATGGCAAAAAAAAAACAATCAATACATAATCTATAGAAAATAAAACTATAAGATAGAAAACACACTTATAAACATGAAAAATATTACACTAGTATGTCATTTTTTTTTTATTAAGTTAATGGCTTTATTTATTTTTATATATACAATTGGTTATATTGAAAAATTATATTGAATTTAAAAAGAAAAAATACAGATCTATAGTTTTTCTTTATAACCCATTCTCCTTTTTTAAATATTGGTACCACATCTCCCAATTTCCACTCCTTGGGTACCAATCCTAATTTTATTAAAATATAGAATAGTGCAGTTAGTGGACAACTAAGCTCTGCCTTGCACTTCTTTAATAATCTAGCATAAATTTCATCAGGTCCTGGAGATATATGAGTCTTTAATTTATCTATTTCATTTAATACATCCTCCATTGCAATATTTATTGTACTAATTAAATTATAAGGACAGTCTGTGTATATGTATTGTACTTCTGGAATATATTCTAAGTTTTCATTGGTAAATACAGATAAGAAATATTCATTTAAACTCGTACACATCTCTATATCATTATCTGTGAAATGACCGTTGGCTTCTCCAACTGGTCCAACTTTTAACCCCTAGAGGACCAGGAAGGAAGGGTAAGGGAAACTAGACAAAAACAAATTTTTGAAAAAAAATAAAAAATAGCCTTTGTCATAAACTCGAAATGACATAAGTCGATACGATGTTATATGAGGACCCCCTGTGTGTGTATATATATATATATATAATATATATATATATATATATATATATATATATATATATATATATATATATATATATATATATATATATATATATATATATATATATATATATATATATATATATATATATATATATATATATATATATATATATATATATATATATATATATATATATATATATATATATATATATTATATATATATATATATATATATATATATATATATATATATATATATATATATATATATATATATATATATATATATATATATATATATATATATATATATATATATATATATATTATTTTTTTTTTCTCTTTTTTCTTTTTTTTTTCCCTCTCAATTTGAGTGAATTGGTACAAGGAGTCTGGTGTTTCCAAAAAAAGTTTCCTTATGGATAAAAAAATGTGCATCGCGATTAGTCAACATGTATCTCTTTATAAATATAACAATCAGTTGCTCTATATTTGACAGCCTCTGGTACTTCTCTTAAGCTAAAGTAACATTTTCTGAGAACATTATTGACGGAATGATTTTTTATGATATTTGGCCATTTTTAATCCTTTCTGTAAGCTCCTTTATTCTTTTATGGATATCAGGCATTTTACTCTAAGCTGCCACTTAGAGATAAAAAGTTCTAGTCTTGTCCATGGCAATAGAAAGTACCCTAAATGCAAGTGTTTCATATTGGAGAATGTTTCCTATGCACAGATTGTTTTTTTGCTCTTATTTATTTAAAAACTAAGAATGGTGTGAATTAAGACATTTATTGTGGCTTGTACGTAAATGGAAAAACATCAAATCATAAATATAACCTTTTATCCCCATACATATATTACAGTGAGATCTGTTTAAGATTAAATTAAGTCCTGAACTAACACATTGGCATCTGCATTTGAAGGAAGAATACCTTTCTCTATCATAATATTGATTGGTTCTTTCCCTCCATATTAAAGATATAATTACCTAGGATAAAGCTCAGGAAAAAGTCCCGATTTGGACATCTATCTTGTCTTATGCAATTTACAAAGAATCATATTCCTTTACCATAGCCTTAATTAGACCAGTTTCTTCCATATTTTGACTATAATGACCCAGGTTTAAAATATCTAACCAATGAAAATAAATCAGCACAAGCTTGTGATAGGGGAGAAGATGCAATAAATAAAAAGAATCTTGAGTATTTCTAGTTTTAGTATACTCATGAAAGTTGCCCAACATTGCAAGTCTGTTATGATTTCCCTTCAGATTTCAAACTTTTCACATAAAGAATTTTTTTTATTTTTTTATTAAGAACTCTTTTACAATATTGGTGCACCCTGTTTTAAAGAATCCTTTCTGAATTTTCTTAGCAACCAATGTTGTTATGCTCTATGTGAATTAATTTTTTCTAACATAATGCCACATCCCTCTTAAGGCCAGTAGGGTGGCCACAGCTGATAAACAGGTATGTATGCATTCTACATCACACCCTGCACATGCTCACTTCTTTCATCATATATTTTTTGGCAAGAAAAAAAAAGTAGAGGGTATATGATATTCATTGTCACATTCTTTTCTTAGGAATGGAACAAATATTGGTTTGTGTTGAGAGGGTCGGGTTTAACATTTTACCGAGATCCAAGTGCAGAAGACAATGGAATTTTAGATGGCATTATTGACTTGGGAGTAGCAAAGTCCATAGAGGAATGCGAAGTTGGAAGGAACTATGGATTTATGATAATGGTAAAGTGTTTTTTCAAAAATTGTGTGTCTGTGACCACTTTAATATGTTGTTTTTTTTTTATGCATGGATCTTGTTATAAAAATTGCTTTAATATATCAGTTAAAAACTCCTTATATTTGTTACTCTCTGAATTTATTCATATTCATTCAGCTGAATAATTTTATTCATACATACTGCATTCTCCTGCCAATTTAGATATTTTTTCCTATTATTCCAAGCATTTCTAATATATTTATCTGGTATTAACCTGAAAATCTGCAAGGATGCAAAAGATTCATTGGAAGACAAAGAAAATTATATTATACTTTGTTATGGCATTAAATTAAGTATGATAATTCGTTTGCAGTTTTTGAAATATTTTTATAAATAATACTGAGGTTTAGAGACCTTTTTTTATATCTTTTGAAATGTAATGTCACATTCATCTGAATCCATCAATGTGACTACAACTGCTATAAACCAATTGAGGCATTTGGAGTTCAATATGTCCTGCTTTCCATTCCTCTTTATAGAATTATCTTTTTGTAAGAAGAGCACTCTACTAAAACTAAATACTATCTTCCACACAAACCATCGATAACTAGGCAGAGCACTTTTATAGTGATATGTGTAATGTATTCATATTTTTATATATCAATTTAAACAATGATGAAAGAAAAAAATTGAGTATATAGTGAGTTATTGTGTTAAGAATGTTTCTTTTTTTTATTTTGACAGACTTGGGAAGAGAAGAAATATGTGTTTTCAGCTGTAACATCTGGTATACGTGGTAACTGGATTCAGGCTTTGAGAAATGCAGCAAATTTGAAGGAAGCAAAGGACAGACCTCTAACCTTAGGGGAGAAGATTGAAAGAGAAATTGTAGCAAAGAAGGAACATCATAATTTACAGAGGTAAGTTTTAGCTAATATATTTTTTTTATCTATAATCGTTTCAACATACTTTTAAACTAGAGCCATGCTCTGGTCATGTGCATCCCTTTGAAGACTTTTTAAAAGTCTTGGCTGAATTAATAGGCCCTTTGTAGTCCCAGTGTATGTTGGAATGATAGTAAAATTACATACATCAGCATTTTTTCAGAGCCTAGATTCTAGCCTTGTATGAGACTTCTGCATCATTTCGTATTTGTTTGCTTTATGAAATTCAGATTTTTGAATGCAGCTGTAGATATGAATGTAGGTATCACTTAATTTACATTATTTTTATATTTATCTTATGAATATACATTGCGGCTCATACTAACATAGATTGGATTCATATATTTTATAACTACTTATAGTTAAATGGCGAATCAGTAAAAGTTTACCTTTTCTGATTGCTATTTTCCATTAGATTATGTAAGCACTTGCTCAATCACATAATTTACATCAATTAAGATTAAGGCTTATTGTCTTCTAAGATTGCATCCGTTGTACTTGATCAAGGAGAGCCTAGTGTCACAATACTGTCTAACTTGCTTTGGTAGTTCCTTTTTCTGATATACACCTTGACCCATACCAGAGTATTTCCTCATTTTAAAGTTCCTATGCTTTCAGAAAAATTATCATATGGGGTGCAGGCCTGCAAATATTCTTCCTCTTGCAAATTGCTAATGACATTATCACAGATTTTCAATCTCCAAAACAATAACTATCTATGGGTATTGATATGAAAATTTAAATTGCCTAATTTCTTTAAAAACGGACTAATATTTTAGGCTAGAAAACCCATCATTGTTGGAATAGTTTAGTAAAAGTTTTATATTTTGATTATTGTAGCAGCTGTAAAATATCAGTAAATGCAATATTCACTGCATACAGAAATGGAGTGATTGAAGGAAGATATACAGTTTAAAGAGGAAAGTGGTGCTAAATGTTCAAGTCATTTTAGTGAAAGGAGCAAGACTTTGTCTTCAGTTAGAATAAGAACACCTAGAGCGTTTTCATTTAGGCAGTACTTTATAGACTCCCAATCTACATATAGTATAAGAATACCAGTGACTTCTAATGAAATAAATGGTGTTATAGCTGTTCACTCTTAATGCTGTACTATAAACGCTAATTTTCTAATTTTGCTGATGCTGACCGGCTTTGCCATTTGATGTGGTATTTAAGAAATCATAGAGTGCTTGGATTATCTAGCATTTATCAATATTATGTGTTAGTCACTCGTGAAATGCTACCAAAGAAGACATTTGTAAGTGTTTCTTATCTTTGCACAGATGGACTTAATCATATATTATGTAAATTCCACTAGATATAAAACTTGGATGGTCTTTAATCATATGAAGACTACTCTGGCAATTTGTTTTCTATTCTTTAAGCTCTTCTGAAGGAAAATTAATTAATGGGCTATGTTATACCTTCAAGTTGGTATCTAATGAAAAAATTTTCCAAGGATAGGCTGTCAAACTCTTATTATTCTCTTCCCGACTTCATCATAAGTAAATATTTTGAATCATTAATAACCAAATATGTATATGCTATATTATTTTTAGATTTGGTTATTACATTGTTAAAATTTAATGTCTTTTAGGTTATATGTTTATAAGCTTCTTTTCTTGTATATATTTCAAGGATTATGTTGTAATGGTAGTCATATATTATTATATAATATTTTAGCTCAACCATTGAGAGCATGGCTGCGGAACGTGACCAAGGAAGTGATATGCACAACGATTCCATCTCATCTGCTAACAGTCGCTGCATTCTCTCATCTGACGATGAATATAGAACGGCCTCCGAGACTTCAGGGTGTGGCCGAGTTCACAACAATGATGATTACTTTGAGTGGGGTAAGAATCTGCTTATGTTTCTGAAGTTGGCAAATCCACATTATAATTAATGCTCCCATATTGTTATTTATTTTTCTCAATTATGTGTTGATTATATATGCCTTCTTACTATCTGTTATTCTTGCACCAGGAAGTATTACGGCATAAACATTCATATATAAGGACTCACTCTTGGAAAAGAATACTATAGGGAAGAAGCATTTCTAAACCATTACCTTTTACCATGTGAATTATTTTCTGCAGCATATTTTTCTGTTCTTGATGTTGAAGGCTTGGCCTTTGAAAGCTAGCTCACCAAGGCTACAAGGAATTTTAGCTTAAAGTCATTTCTAGCAAAGAGATCTCTTACCAGTTTGGGAGGAGCTCTCTCTATGCAATCTCTTCAAAGGAGAGCCTTTTGTTATGTATTAAGAGAGATTTCTTCAACTTTTATATATATATATATATATATATATATATATATATATATATATATATATATATATATATATATATATATATATATATATATATATATATATATATATATATATATATATATATATATATATATATATATATATATATATATATATATATATATCCTGAGCTAAGGTATCAATTGTACGAAGTTAGGATTCAGTTTTTGTGAATTCTGTTTTTTAGAACATACGAGATCGCGATCAAATTCAAGGTCTAGATCAAAAAAGAGGTCACGCTCTTCACCACCTTCATCACGTCGCAGTACTCGAGATGATTTTCCTGCAATAACACGGGAAGATGTATTAACTTCTTGCTTTTCTGAATCAGGCTCTCTTCAGTCAATAACAGATATGGTTGAGAAACATAAACCTGAAAAGGTAAATTGTGACAAATAATAGTCCACCTTCAAGGGAACATATTAATTTGTAGTCGTAGAATTAAAATCTTGAGATACTCATTGATATTTTGAAAAATTTGTAAGCTAAATCATTTTTGATTAATGGTTAGGGATAATATTTCATAACATTATTGGTATAAATATGTTGAGAGTGAATGTAATAAAGATGTCACCCGTACATGTGCTTTTGGTAATGGATACACTTTGAAGTAGAATGTATTTCAGGGGTGAAGGACATGTTAGAATTATTGTATATTAAGCACTTGTTTTCTAATTATGTCATGTGTCCTCTATTTTAGGATGGTAGTGCTACAACACTCACTGGCTCAGGAGATGCCTTGTTGGTTGATCTCTTAGAGACTCAAGTAGAGAGTTTAAAAGCTAAGCTTGAGCAGACCCAGGTAGGTTGAACATGGAGGTAAATAAGATCATACGCATTCCATATCTAATTATTGCTTAGGCAGAGACAGTGTCCTAAGGTGTGTGTGTGTGAGAATTGGTGTTTTTATATTATTTTCATATAACGAAGTTACTGTTTGTGTGTAGATGATTCTTGAAAGCTTTTTAATTATGAGTTAGAATTTTAATATGCTAATGCCGTGTAAGCTTGCTCATTTCATTGAGAGGTCATATGCTGAGAAATTATCATGTATCGTTTATTGTTTTGATATAAGCATGTTAGTTTGGCTTTTAGTTTCAGCTACTTCATTATAGTACTGTGATCTTTCCCTGATGACCTTGTTTCTTATTATTTTAGTAGTGGATATGAAAAATTAGACTTAGCTGTGCTGTAAATTTATACAAGTATTTCAGTAAATGAGAGAAGTTGTGATTAAGGTTTTGGATGTACAGAAATAACCTACTGACAAATATTACCACTGTTATTACAAAGTGTCAAGATGTGCTTCTGTAACTCTCCATGCAATGAATTACATAAGGAACTTTTCTTCCTTTTGCTAACATAAATGAAGAGTAAATTTACAATGAGATGTATACTGTTAATTATGACACTCAACTAGTGGACAAACTTATGATGTATACTGAATATATGTCAAAGACTGAAGACCGCTGCATTGAATACATTACTCAGGCTGACTATCTGGAGCTACACAAAGAGAATTCTGGCTTGAAGACTCGTCTCCGTGGTAGTGGAGGAGCCTCATCCTCCAATTCAGCCTCCGGGGCCCATCTTCACCATCTCCATCTACATTCTGATCTTGACCTGCTTCAACAGGTACTTAGTCCCCTGTATCTGCTACTGTCCTTCTGTGCAGATCATGGGATGAAAGGATATACATATAACCTTGGAACTTAGCTGCACCTAAATATTTTTCCTTTCTACAGAGGATTGGAATGACTCATAGCATGCCAAAAGGAGATGCCTTTGTAACAGCTTTAGGTGGCTGAGGGAAACTGCACTGATTGCTCATTATTTACCTTTTGAATTTTCAGGATCACAACAGCTCATTTATTGACCCTGAGACTTTTCTAAGTAATACTAGTCACGTCATATTTGAAGACAAATATTTCCATGAACACAGACATGTACCTCTACTATCTTAAACTGGATAGGAGTGATATGGCCTTAGGACAAAATGAAGCTGTAATGAAATATGGATGATGCACGATCATTCAGCCTTGTGTGCAGAAAAGGATGATTTTTTATTAATGTACAAATATGTCTTAGTATGAAATTCCGTTACTTGACTTTTATTTTTCAAGTTGAATTCTTCAGTTGCAATCACTACTTTGTAGCACAAAGACTTCCTCCATCACACTGGTTTTGCATGATATATGGAGAACTGCAGAAAATGGTGTAAATATTCCATGTCAAATCATTATTTATGATCATCCCGAAGACAATACCTAGACTGCAGATAGCCTGAGCTGTTAGTGAAAATTTCTCCTCCAAGGAGCTCTATTTGGATTGGAGAATATCACAAAATTTAGACTAAAATCTCCTCATTTACCTATTCTGATTGTAACAAAATAATAAATATTTAAATTTTTCCTTTAACCGCCCTGTCAGTATCGTTTAGATATGACTAACCAACGAAATATGACTTTGTCAATTGTAAAACTAGGACTAAATCAACATCATAACAGTTTACTGCCAGCTTTCTTGTAAGACATTAACTGTAGAATAGAATTGTAATTTAAATTTTTATTGATTAAGAGCTGTTGTAATAGAGCGTTACCCAAGAAATGTGTACATCACAGTTTTATCGTGCTGTAAAAGTAGTAATTTTAGAACATTAAAGTTCTTGATGTTTGTTAGTTCCTGTTCAGTGCTCTGCCTTGTAAATTAGTTGCATTTAAAAAATAGACCTATAAATACGTGTTACATTTTTGTGTTGCTATATTTTTAAGATTTTTAGAAAAGAAATGAGTGTTAAAGGTAATTATTATTAAGTATTAAACTAGATGGAAGCTAGAGGTAGAAATTGGCCTTCTTTCCTTACAGTCTCCTTCTAGTAGATCAAGAGCAAAGCTTGAAGTTAGTCTGAATGAGTCTCGAGACATCATAGCCTCTCTTACCAGTGACCTTAATCGACTTTGTAAAAAGTTGGAAGTTTGTGAGAGTGATTTGGACAGGTCTGAGAGAGAGGTTGATAAATTAAGACGAGACAAGGAGGAGATGTCCACTCATACTCAGAGCCTGAGACAACGAGTATCAAGTCTTGAGATGCAGGTAAATAGTTGTTACATTCAGTAGTGGGAGACAAAGAATTTCACATCCACAGCTTTTGTGTCGCAAGGGCAGACTAAATGGAATAGGCAAGATATTTCTTCTGCTACATTTGCAGCTACCTTACTGATCTCTGTGGGATATTGTGTTCAGTTTGAAAAACATAAAGATATAAAAACAGTTTATGTTCTTTATTCTATTTGGATAACCAACACCCTTAATGCAGTGGTCATTATCAAGGTATTATTTTCATAAAGTATATCCTCTTTGACAACATAGATGTCAGAGATATTACGTATTTGTAGTACTGTATATGCATAAAGTTATCATTCGTTTGCAAAATAACACTCATGTATTTTATTACACCCTGCACTTAATATCTAAAGTGTAATGTGGTTTGTGAGTGTGTGATTTTTCTTTGTAAATGGTTTTAAATGTTTTTACTGTATTTATAATTGTTAATAGTCGTAGTGACATGTCCCATGATATTTATGTATATCTTGGAGCTAAATGTCTTGCTTCTTTACTTGACAGTCATAGTTAGTAAAGCAAATTATGACATTTTGTTTGTATATACATCAGAGGCTACTGTAAACATGTAACTTCATTACAAATACAGGGAGTCCTCGTAGAACGTCGTTCCGAGTTACGTCATTTCGCCGTTACGTAAGAGGCCAATAAATGATTAATAAATTATTAATAAATTAAATTTTTGACCTACCTGGCTGGCGTGGTAAATTTAAACCGATTGCACTGAACAGTTTGTGAATGCAGCAGATGAATACATAGCTAGCAGCACAGCTGTATTCATTTTTATCAAGTTAATGGCTTTATTTACTTACTTGTTTATGTATTTGGTTTTTGTTGAAGGATTATATTGAATTAAAAAAAAAAATACCAAGCACAATGCCGTAAATATGATTTTATTTGAAATACACATGAATACACAGCATGCAACACAGCTGTATTTGTATTTATCAAGTTAATGGCTTGATTTACTTATTTTTTATATATATATATATTTGGTAATATTGAAGGATTATATTGAATTTAATATAAAAATTCCAAACATATATCTGTAAATACGATTTTATTCGAAATAGTTTGTTGAGCGTTGTGTAAGAATATGACGTCACGCTGCATTATAAGAAGAAGAAGAAGAACCACCACTCAGTTTACTCTCACCCGCCATTTTGTTTCTCATGTTTATCTACTCTTTCATTGGTTTTGCTTGTTTTAGCTTGTTATTGACATTACTATGTCTCCCAAGCGTAGTGGTGATTAGTTATTGTAATATAGTCGCCTATTGAAATAAGCCTCGAGTAGGTTAGGACTAACCTGTCATTATGTACCTGACTTACCGTCTATATTATCACACTATCACTATGATATATAATACTTAGCAGCATTAGGAATAGGGTTAGGGTTATGTTAGTAAGGGTAGGATATCGGGAAATGATAGGAAATATGTAGGAAATGCCCGGAGCTCTTTGTAGGTGTCATCAAGCATCTCTCGGTGTTGGCAGGGGAAGACGGAGAACTCGTCTACTCACTAGAATTAGATTAGAATAGGAATAATGCTTCTCAACAAAACATGTAAGATAGAACTTAACTTAGAATTAGTTTACACTATACACTGTACAATATTACCACTCCATTACACCCCCCCCTGCAAATCAAACGATCCGGAGGTTTGACAATTGACAACGTTAGCAGAGCGGCGTACTGGAGTAGCCAGTTTGGTCGGAACGTCAACTTCAACTCCCCCATTAGGTTTGTTTACTCTCTTATGAACCAAAGGTGAAAGAGCAGACTCGTCACTTATAACAGGAGAGAAAGTCTTAATAGGCGTAGATGGAATACTGAGTGGAGCTTGACTTAGATGGAGTACTCAGCGGAGCTTGATTTAGAATCTGGTCTTGATGACGTCTCACCACATGTCCTCCTGGAAGTTCACCTTTGTAAGACACAGGACCACTTTGTTTCAACACTCGTGCAGGAACCCAGTGATCCTTAGAAACTGTCGAATAGTTCCGCACCATGACAGAAGACTTAGGTGCCAACTAAAGATTTCTAGCAATATTATTGTCATAATTAGGCTCTTGCTGGTCTTGCTTAGACAACACAGTCTGTTATGTACGTTTACAAGGGTGTACTAGATCCAAACATCAACTCAGCAGGAGACACACTAGTAGTAGAATGAGGTGTCACTCTGTATTGGAAAAGATACTTATCTAACTTAGGTCTCCAATCTTCACCAGAGCAGTGTTTGAGAAAATTTTAAAGACCTTGTACAGTAATTTCAACCTGTCCATTCGTGCTTGGCTGGTAGGGTGTAAAATGTTATGACGAACACCATTCTTCTCAAGAAATAGGTTGAATTCCTTAGATATAAAATTAGGACCAATGTCAGTAACGAGTGTCTTAGGCAGACCAAAATGTGAGAAAACATTTTTAATGAGATTAATAGTAGCAAAAGAACTAGTGTCTTTAGTAGGTAGCACTTCAATCCACTTAGAATGAGCATCAGTTAGCACTAAAATATAGGTACCTCTTGGGCTAATCCCAAGGATGAAAAGGTGCTTTCTTAGGCAGTGCTCTAGTAGCCAGACAAACGAAGCACCCAGCTAACAAATCTTTCAGGTCGCAGCCCAGTCCAGGCCATCAAACATAACTCCCAGCCAATTGCTTCATTTTAGCAGAGCCCAAATGCTCTTGATGCAACTCCTTTAACATACTCTCTCTCCCTTTAGGAGGAATAATTACCCTAGTTCCCCATAGAATGCAACCTTGTTGAACACTTAACTCATTCTTTCGACGAAAGAACGGTCTCAATTCATCCTCAACATTCTCAGGCCAACTACAGTCTAGATAGAGTAGCACTTTAGCAAGTAATGGGTTGTTTGAAGTCCAATTACTAATGTCATTAGCAGTTACAGGGTTGGCATCAAATGTATTAATTGGATCCACTGCACAAACAGGAACACTATTGGGTGCATTTGCTAGTGGTAATCGGCTCATTGCATCAGCCACACCTGAAGATTTACCTGAACATTGATACAACTCGAATGATTAGGCTTGTAGCATCAATGACCATCTCTGGATCCTACCAGAGGCCATTTCAGGAATAGGCTTATTAGGGTTGAACTAACCTAAAAGTGGTTTGTGATCCGTAATTAGAGAAAATGCATTACCCCACAAATAATGATGAAATTTCTTCTGCGCAAAAGCAAGTGTGAGGGCCTCCTTCCCTGTCTGAGAATAATAGGCCTCGGCTTTATTTAGAGTTTGGCATGCAAAAATGACAGGCAATTCTGTACCATCCTTCTTCTGACAAAGTTCAGCACCCAAACCATACTTAGAACTGTCAACAGACACTACGATAGGTAAATTAGGGTCAAAATGAATTAGACAGGCATCTAACAAGCATTTTAGATTCTTGGAAAGCTTTACTATTTTCCTCATTCCATTTCCATCTAACATCCTTTCTCAAAAGACTATTTGAAGGCTCAAGAAAAGCAGCAGCATTTAACAAGAACTTCCTATAGAAATTTAACATTCCCAAATAACTGCACAACTGTGTTAAATGCTTTACATATAGCATCTAACTTCTTCTTTGTAGGCTTCAAACTGGTAGAATCAATTGTATTACCCAAATACTGTACTTGGTCAACATCAAAAGAACACTTAGTGGAATTAAAATGTCAGTCCAGTTTCGTCTAGTCTTCCTAAAATTTTGCATAAATGCTCCTCATGTTCACAAGAGTTAGCTCCCAATACTAGTATGTCATCAAGAAAAATAGACATGCCAGGAATACCTCACAATAAATTCTCCATAGTTTGTTGGAAAATTCTCGGACCATTAACTATACCGAAACACAAACTGTTATACTGAAACAATCCTCGGTGAGTGGTAAGAGTAGTAAGTGAACATTACTCAGGGCTAAGAAGAATCTGATTGTAGGCACTATTCATGTCCAATTTCGAAAAAATCTTCCCACTTCCCAAAGTAGCAAATAAGTCATCAATTCTAGGCACAGGATATATAGTAACTTTACACGCTTGATTTACGGTCAACCGATAGTCTCTGCAAATTTGCACAGTTCCGTCACCTTTCAGCACAGGTACAATAGGAACAGCCCAATTAGAGTGAGCAACCAGTTCAATGATATTTTGTTCCAACAATTTACCCAATGCTGCATCTACTTTAGCACGCATTGCATATGGTGCATTTCGTGCCTTGTGATACTTATATAATACTGCCTCATCCACTTCAAAAGGAACTTCCAAACCCTTATAACCTCCTAATTCTTCTCTGAACAAATCATGAAATTTCTCCACGCCAGACTTCTCAACAATAATATGCACAGCACTGTCCACTAGACTTAGGCTAATATTTAGAGCAAGCAATAAATCACGACCAAATAGGTTAGGACCAGAATCCTTCACTATTACGATAGCTTGATTTTCTAAGACATGACCTTGGAACTTGATTTTTACCCAAATTTCCCCTCACAGGAATTTTGGAACCTCTATACTGCTTCAATTTAGTCTAAGAAGGCATTATTTTAATCTTAGCATTAGGAAAACACTTCAAAAATTCTTGTTCACTGATAAGAGTATAAGCAGCACCTGTGTCCACCTGGAACCGAACATCAGCACAATTATCCAAGATAATTGTCACATAGTATGGATCTCGCAAATTAGATGAACTAGCAGTAAAAATATAGTCACTACATCCTTCTGTAGTCGGCACCAGTAGATCTAGATTCAACAAAACATACAGCCTTAGGCTTCACAGCAGATTTAGTAGAATTTTTCTTACCCATAGAAAAACAGACCTTAGAAATATTCCCAGTATGCTTACACATAAAACATTCAGCATTTTTATAGGAGCAATTATATTTCCAATGACTATTACCACATTCACTACATGGTTGTCAGGTTTTGTACCTTTCTCCTTCCCTCCATTAGGCTTCTGCTTCTTCTTATAAAAAGAAATCTTAGCATTAATTTTCACAGCATTCACATCTTTATCGTTAGTGTGAGGTTTCTGACCAAACTCCCTGACATCCTTCTCTGCAGCTTTCCTAGCAGTAGCATTCTCTACTGCTTGGGCAAATGTGAGATTCTTCTCTGTCTATAGAACATTCTGAGTACTTTCCTCCTGAAGACCCATAACAAGCTCATCTCTTAGCATCTCCTCTAGTTTTCCCCCAAATTCGCATGTCGATGCGAGTGTCAAAAGAAGTTACACTTTCTTGGTCTCCTTGACAGCTTTGGTAGAATTTTAATTTTTCATAGATCACTATAATCTCGGGTTTGTAGTGATTATTGAGAGTGGAGATTACTTCCACCTTAGTACATTCCCTAGGAGATCTCGGCCTCACGAAATTCGTAGTTATACCAAAAAGTTTAGGACCAATAAATAGACAAAAAAGCAGGAACTTGCTTATCTTCCTCATTATCATTAGCTTCGAAATACAATTGAACCCTAGCTGCATAGGTTGAAAATTTCTCGGCTTCATCATACGAACCTACATTCATAATGATCGACATGATGAAATTATAGTTAATAGCTTAATAAACCAATAGGAAATTAGCTAGGCTTAGGCTAAGTTCAAACCCATAGTCTAAAAAATAATAGATATGGGCATAGGCTAGGTAGGACAAAATTAGGTAAGGTAGCAAAAAAAAAAAAAAAAAAAAAAAGTCAGGTTAGATAGCAGTCAAATGCATTAGCATAGGCTAGGCTACATAGGGTTTAGAGTAGGCTACGATATACAGTAACTCTATGAAAAGCATGACACACGTTGTTTGCTCATGGTCAAACAGACTCGTTGCCAGTTGTAATATAGTTGCCAATTTAAATAAGCCTAGAGTAGGCTAGGACTAACCGGTCATTATGTACCCGACTTACCGTCTGTATTATCACACTATCACTATGATCTATAATACTTAGCAGCATTAGGAATAGGGTTAGGGTTATGTTAGTAAGGGTAAGATATCGGGAAATGATAGGAAATATGTAGGAAATGCCCGGAGCTATTTGTAGGTGTCATCAGGCATCTCTCAGCATTGGCGGGGGAAGACAGAGAACTCATCTATTCACTAGAATTAGATTAGAATAGGAATAATGCTTCTCAACAAAACATGTAAGGTAGAACTTATTTTAGAATTAGTATACAGTAATCCGTCGTTTATCGCGAGTGTTACGTTCCGGGACCACTCGCGATAGGTGAAAATCCGCGAAGCAGCAGCATCATCTTTATTACAGGTATTTTACATTTATTTTTACCTTTACTGTATAAACCCTTACTGCACTGTTAACAAACCACCCTTTACTTTATTAATAACAGCAAGTAAGCGTAAATTTATGAGTGTGACAGGTAAGTTTACCATAAATAACAGCGCGCAAGCGTAAAGCTATATGAACGTGATAGGTAAGCTTACCGTGAATGACGTGATGATGATGTTTACATACTGCACAGCCAATGGTGGCCAACAGCCGAGAAACTTCTTCCTTCCTTCAGCATATCTAACAGTTTTACCTTATCTGCTATGGTCAACATCTTCCTTTGCCGCTTAGGCTCACTACCAGAATCCTTAGAAGATAAAGGATGCTTCGGCGACATTGCAGGGGTTGAAATAAAGCTAAAGTTTTACAAAAAACACAAGCACAACGTATTAAGAGGCACAACGCGAAAGGCGCACATGTGAGTAACTGAATGGGTGAAGCGAGACAATGGAAGATGCTGGAAGAATCAAACTTCAATCAAAAAGCTAATTAGACCCCTGGCTACAGAACACAATTCTGTGTTTCTTCGTCTCCCACCCATCCGCCAATAAGCATCCCGTGTACTATCTCACGTACGTGCGACCCTTTGCGTTTTCCAAGACGCTGATACTGGTATCGTATTTTATATGGTGCAATACTGTGAGTTACATGTTTAAATTTATGTTTTTTACTATTTTTTACTGTTATTTTTAATAGGCGGAAGGTGAATCGCGATATAGCAAGGGATTACTGTACACTATGTACGATATTACCACTCCATTACAGTTATGATGGCAGTGCTACTAAGAATAGAAAAGCCATCACCATGGTAATTAAAGTTGAAGTAGTAATATGCTTGGAAAAGGGAGTGAAAGTGAAGGGTTTGTGGCCAGTAGGGGTTTGTTTAACTGTTTTAAGAGTCGTGCTAATTTGCATAACCTAAGGGTGCAAGGTGACTGTGCTAGCTAGAGGTGATGAGAAAGCAGCAAAAGTGTTTCCCAGTGTGTCAGTAGAAATAATCAGGGAGGGGGGGTTACCATCCCTTGCAATGCCCCTTCCAGTGTGCAAGCCAACCACACTAGTAATGGTATACAGTACTGTAGTATAATTTTACTATTTGTATGATTTAGGGTAAACAAGTGAAGATAAGCAATACTGTTAAGTTTAGTTTGACAATGTTTATATCATAAATTAAGAACTTAGATTATTTTTCTAAGTTTGAGATGATTTATTTTTAAAACTGGTTGGGGATCTTAGGTTGGAATTTAGGTCTTTTCCGATGTCAATATCCGACTTAAGTCAGCTTTCAGCAACGGAACCCTGACATTAAATGGGAACCCCCTGTATTCATAATTGTGAGCCCTGGCTAATCCTATGCAATCTGTATATATACTATGGCTTATCATTCAGAATATTTCTTAGCATATTAGTACCTCATGCTAGGGCCTGAGCTAGTTTTGTCATGTATTACTTAAACACTATGACACCACAGTAGTGCTATCAGTTCATAATTGCATTAAGATGACACCTCAGACATACATATATACATAATAATCAATCACTTGAGGTAATTATTGGTATGTTTTTTATACAGTGATAATCACTGACAGTGACATAAATAGTACGATGATAATCATTGACTGAAGTAACTTGTTCATATAGTACAGTATTATACTATCAACTTTTTTACCTTATTCAAAGCTTTTAGAGTTTGTAATGCATTTAGAATAGTTGTGAACCTTGAAAAGGGACATGAACATCCTCTTAAATATTTACTTTGCATTTTCTCTTATCAATATTCTGTTTGTCCCTTTAGTTATATTTTCAATGTGTTCGTTTCCTTTATTTTAGTATGGAATTTTAATTAATAGAGAAAATTAATTAAGCAGTGAGTAACTTTTTAGGTACAAAGTACAGAAAACTAGTTCGAGGACAGTGTCAGTCTCAATTTTTATATTTTGATATAAAACACACTTTCAAGACTTTTGTAATTTTTTAACCAGAAGTATGCATTAAAATTCATGAGGCTCCATATCATTGTGTATGTATGACTTTTAGGTTGCTTTACTTCATTTGTTTGTAGGATGACGTCTGTGGTAATGGGATAGCACAAAAAGGTTTCATAGGTCTTAGATTAGATTGAACTATTTGGGGATAGTATGTTTCTAGGGGTATTTTACCTCTAAGAAACTGCATGTTACTTTTTTCATCACGCACACTATTTTATTTCCACAGCCATTCTTCCCTTGTGAGCTAGCACTCCAATTCTAGTCTTGATATAATTGATGTTTTGTGTGTCATTTTGATAAACACCCTATATATCTGCATAGAATGAATGAATTCATACGTATTTTAGCTACATGTTGGTATCTTGCTCTCTAAAATGGAAAATAGTATGCATTATGGTATTTAGAAGTTTTAATAAAGAATTTGTAATAACATTCAAGAGATGTGAGAGATGTGAATTTTTTTTAATATGATTCCTTCTCTTGCCCTCTTCAGCAGGGTGCTTTTGGAATTTTACACATATAGGATAAGTAATTACTGAATATAAATAATAAAGATCTAGGTATTATCTTGAAAATGTCTAAATAAAGTTGCTTATTAGGATTAATATCAGTCAATTTCTGGACCAGGGGAAAGAAATACTGGACTGTGTGTGGTGAATGGATAGGAAAATGAGGATGTTGGCAGTCCATTCATCCTTAGCTTTGTTTTTGTTTACAACAGCTGATGTAAGAAGTTGGTATGGCAAGGTTTGATGAAGCTTTGCTGCCTCATGGCCTTGGTTTATGTTTGACTACTTTTCTCTTTTTGGCAAGAAAAAACATTTGCTTGAAAAATTAATTTTGTGAGTATCACCCAATATGTGATACCCAATCTTCTTACTTGCCGGAATAAGAAATCTTTTTAAATGGCATATATCTAAATAGTATAAGTATGTTATCTCAGACTAGAAACTACCTTATGCTTCATGAATTATCAAAATTTTCACCTGCAGAGTTGTTATCTCTTGTTTAGATATTTAAGAGGTCATCAATATTAATCACTCTTTCAGTATTCTTTTTGTAATATTCTTATTGCAGTGTTTTATTTTGCACCAGATTAAAGACCTTCTGGACCGAATAGAGGAGCAAGAGCACGATCTTTCTGAAAATACATCTTGTGCGAATGAACTCAGTGAGCTGAGAAAAAAGTGAGTATTTTTTCCTCTATACTAATTACTTTTACACTATTCATTTTACTCGTATTAGTTAGCTCCTCTGTGTTCATGAAATATTTTAGGAAATATAATTTTATATGTATTGGAATTCTGCTATCTTCTGCTACAGCTGTGGCCTGCCTTATCTCAGTGTGATATGAATTCTTATTTAAAAAAAAAAAGATTCTTATGTCTTATAATTTTAATTATACAATGCTACCTTTATCAAAAGCGATTTGTAATGACAAGTTCTTGAGAAGAGGGAACGGTCTTGAATGCAGGTTAAGAGTAAGGAAGGTAAAAGAATGCACCTGAGACAAATAGAAATTATTATAGACACAAGCTTAAAAGAAAATTACAGTATGCAGAGGGAAATTTGGAAATTGAAGGAACTATGAGAATACCCTTAGAGTGAGATAAGTAATAGGGTGATATAGGAAATACACTACTCTATACTGAAAGTCAAACGCTCTTGCATACTAATGGAGGAATAATTGTAATATTGATTGGGCATAAAAAATTAATGTTACAGCGTTGATGCATGAATGAGGATGGTCATACGTCTCGGCAAATTGGAAATGGCTAATCTGTGAAATATATCTGGAATTGTATCACATTTTTATGAGGGTTGAGTTTGAATGAATAATACTGAAATCACTTGCATTTTAACTTTTAATATTATCATTGCCTTTAGTATAGGTAAGGTAGGGAAGGTTCTACAGTTTCCCATAGTAGATTACACTTGTAGGCTTTCTTTTCCCACCTTGCATACCATGTGTCACAGATGATGACGTGAAGAGAGAAGTATTCCCCTTTCCTATGTGTTTCATAGAAGGTGATTCAGAAGGACATGGGACCAAAGGACTAGCAAGCCCTACTTTTTTTTCTTTTGTTCCTAGAGTGGCCTTAGGCTACCATATTGAATTTTATGTCCCATCATGATTATTTATGTACTTAGTTTATCTTATGGTATGCTGTATACTGCCAAGTCTAGCAGTATTTCAAATGTTCCGTGCAACAAATAATTCAAGAGGGAGGGATGGCTAGGCCCGTGCTCCAACATTTCTTATATTTGTTTTCTATGACATCCAGGGAATCAATTTAGAAGAATGACTAATAAGCTTGTTATGTTAACAATACTAACTGTTATCATAAACATAATTCTCATATATTTTATTAGTAACATAGTTTGCTGCCGTACATAGAAAATTGCCCAACATCACAAAGCAATGATGATGAGGTTAACTATTATACCAGGAATTACCGAATTTACCTTAAATTTCCACAGTATTGCAGCATCTGAGAGCAGATAGCCATGAATTACAGTTTAGTATACCCAAATTAAAAACCCACGTAGCCTGGGGGAAAAATAGCTGACTCAAGTGTCTAACCTTGAATAATGATTATTTTATGCATAGATACTTAATCTATTTACGTATATACAAAAACATACTATCTGAGCGTATTATAATATCTTATTGTATTAGGAGGTCACAGGGCCCACTTTAGCTCAAAACTTTGTACACAGAGGTGATATTAAGCCATATGATTAAATAAATATAATGAGTTCTACTTGTTATATGAGCAGATTCTTTTTCAATCAAGCAACCATGTCCCACTGTCATATTAGGGGAGAATACATTTGTAGCAAAAGAAGTGATAGCAGGATTTTTAACAAGACCTTCCCATCTTTCTTTACTCTACTAATTACTTTGTGGAATAAAAATTCTCTGAACCTTCCCACCTTCATATCCCATTTTATCTCTTCTTATATTAGCCGTGAAATTAAAGTGTGGAATTTTTTCTTCCCAACATGTGGCAGTAGTCAGTAGAATGATATTAAAAATGATTATTTATCTCAAAAGTATCCTTCTGTAAGAAGTGGATGCAGACTTCATACAGTCGTGACGAGGGGGGGATTTTGACTCAAATTCATTACCTGAAAATTATCTGATAGTAAATTAATAAAAAAAATTTGTAGTACTCTATCATTACCTTGAACTGAAAATTAGACACCAGCAATAAAAGTGTATAGTTTACTATTATCTTCTCCTCAATCTTAATATAGACATCATATAGAGATTGGAACAACATTAAGAACCCATTTTTTTTTTCTGTATATTGTGGACTTACTCAGACTGCACCAAGCTGTGCGTGCCCAGGCATAATAATTCCCCTTTGTCTAGAATCTGATTATTACATATCCAGTACAGTACTGTATAATTTTTTTTTTACTTATCTGTGTTGTTGCTTAATTTTAAGTGTACATGCATTAACAGTATTATTTACTGCAAAAATTTAAAACTATACTTACTGTTGTTAAACTCAGTTGAAACATTTATCAACTCATTGCATACAGCTTGGATAGTCACCTTTCCAAGTGTTAGAGTATCCATCTGCTTAAATGTAAGAATGTTCAGGTAGTCATGACTTAGAATAATGTTCAACTCTTGGCTTTGTAAGGATAGTTCAATGCAGGAGTCCTATTTATTAGCAGCTTCTTGTCGGATGTGTTTTCGAGACACTTGTATTAGCTTGTGAGTCATTGGAATTTCATTGATCAAATTTTTTCTTTTAAATAGCATACAATATACTCTGTCATAATTTGAACTTTTAAATGCCTGTATTTTATACTGCAATCAAGTACTAACCAGTGGTAGTAGATCTAGTGCCTGCTACCACCCACATGGTCTTTCAGTTCATTTTTGCTGAAGTCTGGGGAATGGGGCTCTCCTGTAGTAGCTTCTTCATCATAGATGTGTGGAGTCAGTGGTAGAACAATATCTTCACTGTCTCTTCATTCTTTATGGGAAATATGCTGTGGTGTAATTATCATAAAAATACATATAAATAATTTTAAAAAATTAAATAAATGTATAACATGCTTGATATTGTCGTGAATATCATATATTACAAATGAATGTGTGAACTAGGTATTTCAATCCTTTGAAATAATGATTTGCTATATATGCGCAGGTACAATGAGTTACTGGAACGTTTGTCTTCACAGTCAGAAGCAAATGCTGTCACTGACTGGCAGCAGCATTATGAAATCCTTGAGAAACAGTAAGATTTACTTCAAGTTTGCAGTTGATACTTTTAGGGATCATATAGTATTATTTAGTACAGTACACTATTCTGGATGCCATTGTACAGCTTTACTATGTACTATAGTACAGTATACAGTATTTTCATCATTCCTTTACTTTATTTTACTTTCTAGCTTTGTAATAGCTCTGCTTTTCATAGCAAACACTACACTGATAACTCATACTATAATTGAACAGTACTTTATTGTCAAGTACTATAGTATGCCACAGTTACAATGGTACACAGATATGGATACACACATGATCTTCAACATTCCTATACTTTGTTTTTCTTTTGAATTTTGTTGTGGGAATCATATTCCCTATAAATTACTTAATGCAGCATAACTCGAGCCTCATCAATAATTCTGTTTTGCAGTTTTTAAGTTTCATTTTATGCACTATTTATATATGTGTTTTGTGATATTTTGAGGCAATGGTTTAGAATTGGAAATTAATACATAAATTTGATTTGATTAAGGTAATGGCATAAGGCTTTTAATTATGGCTCATTTATATCTAGAGTTTATTGAAAAGTCACATACTGTGGTCATTTTAAAGTTTTTATATGGTAAAGTAATTTTTCGTATTCAGTTTGCCTTTTAGTTCGTAAAATCTTTCTGCAAGTGTTAAACTCAAGATGCAGACTTCTTTATAAATTAGTTCAATGCCTCAAAAACCATGAAGACCATCTGCATTACTTTGCAATTCATGTTTTCTCTCATGCAGTTATCAATAGACAGTTTCTTTTATAACAGCAGTAGTTAGAATTTTGTGAATGGTGAATGTAATTGAGTACCTAGAAAGTACTGGATACATAGTAGACTGCCTGTATGTATCATTTGGTGGAAAGTGTAGGTACAGTATGTCCCAAATCCTTGTGTTTAGAAAAAACATTTGAGATTGTATGATGAAAACATTATGGCATATATTGGAGAAATTACATTTAAAATATTCTCTAGGTCTCTCACTAATATATATGAAATTAACGCGTTTAGCTATTATACTTATTTAAAAGTGAATTCTGTTTTAGTGTTTTAGAGCAAATTTTTAAGCATAATCTTTACTTGGTTGGGTTCAGTCATATATTTTAATTGGATTGTATTATATGAGATTTCCATTTCACATTACTTAAAGCAATGATTATCAAAATTACTATCAACAGATGCTAGATTGATATTGTTTATTTGGGTTGCTAAATTTTAGACAAATCACTTGTAATACAAGAGAAAGAGTTTGAGATATTCTCAAGAAATTTAAAGATGTCAGTATAGTTTATAATTAGAATATTTATATTATTTAAGATTAACTAGCAACCTGTTATTTTACATGTAGCAACGAAAGTATTTGATCCCATATTTGTGTATTTCCCTTCTTTTTCACCGTCTTGACTTCCTTCACCCTCTGCTTGTCCCTGTAATTGACAAAATTTGTTTGCCTTTGCAATGAAAGGTATATGCGAGAACGTGAGGAATGGGAAGAGAGATTAAGAAATGAGGAGAAAAGCATTGCAGAGAGAGCTAATCAGGTCTCTCGCCACGAAGAAATAGTTCGCAGATTAAACAGGTATCAGGGCTTCACATGGACCAATTTGTTGATATGTTTTTAAGCTCTATGCTTGATAAAAGACATATTCTGTACTTATTTCGTGACTTTTCATTTGGTAGAATATCAGCATTCAGTCTGTTTTTTGAATATCATGTATTATTAAAACTTTTTACTGTATATTTTACATAATACTGAAAATGTTTTATATGATGGAAATGCTCTTGTAGCATTTATATTTACCAGTTGCAAAGTTGAAGATTTATTCTTGAAGCTTGGATAATAATGTTTTGAATAGTACTGCAGAAAGTAGCTACAAAAGGTAATTCAGAATACATAAGCTCCCCTACTTACGAACAACTTAGTTATGAACTTTCACAGATACGAACAAAAACCTACCTATTATCTACCCATATATTAATGTATGTATTACTGTGCTGTATTTTTACATTATTATTACTGTATTATAATTCATTAATGCTGTATACTTTGTTTTATGTAGTAGTTAAGAAGCATCAGAGTGGACTTTAAATATTACACAAGGTTCCAGGACCAATTGCTCCACATATTCCTGCTGAAGAGAGTGATAGAGAGATTCTTCTCCCAAAGAGTTAATAGCTTTGTTCTCCAGAAATGTCTTCAACAATAAAGTACCTTTTGTCTTCAGCAAAGATTGTTCTGTACTTGCTATGCCTTGGTGCTTTTCCAGGGTGTGATAAGAATTAATTGTAGAAATCTTTGGATATTTCATATGTTGAAGCATCAGTGTGGCACACCAAATACAAAACAAACTTTGCTGAAGACACTTTTCTGGAAAAGTGTGTTCGCCGTGTATTTAAAGGCAGGAGGTATTTTATTGTTGATGACATTTCTAGAGAAGAGGGCTATTACCTATTTGGGAAAAGAAGATCTCTGTCACTCTTTAACCGGGATATTTGAAACAAAGGGTATTGGAACCTTGTTTAATAATTGCTATCCTCTCTGGTCCTTAACCAACATATATACAGTACTGTACATACAAAACATCAACTTATGAACATATTAATATGCATTAACACTGTATAATTAATGATTTACGTAGTAGTTGAGTGTCTTTAGCGTAAGTACTGTACAGTAGTGCATATTTATGTCGTGTTCATTACTTTTATTTTTTACCTAAACACAATTTACGAACATTTCTACCTGTGAACGGACTTTTGGAACCTAGCTTGTTCGTAAGTTGGGGAGTGATTGTATTGGTACAGAGTAAATTCAGAATCTGGTTGAAAAAAGTACAGTTATATAGAACTAAGCTACAAAAAGGAAATATAAATTTAACTTCAAAAATAATATATTAAAATATGAGTTCTCTGAGATAACTTCCATTTACAGTCGGATCTTTGAGGAATGGTTGAGTAGGTAAATAATATGATAATTTGTTGTAGATGGTTAGTGACAATTTTTATTTCTAATTGTAGACTAAAATTAATATTATATTGCTCGAAACAAAGTGTATCTTTTTTATACTTCAACAAGAAAGATATCTCTCTTAAGAAATATGTAGCTTGGGAAAATTTATTAAGTAACAATAAAAATCACCTTAAGGTTTTACCTTGCATAATTCATTTAATATTTCTACTTGTCATAATCATACAATTGAATTATCGAAGTTTGACAGATGTCTTAAATATACTTGATATATAATAGAGAATTACTTTTCTAAAGATTGAAATACTAGATGTCACTTACTAATATGAATGAGTAAAAGTGTCCATAAAATATACATAAGCTGAAATTTAGTTTAGATAATTTAAGATTTATCCTTATGTATTAGGTCTTTGCAAGATGCAGAGAAGCGAATTCAGGGGCTTGTCACAGAGTTAGAAACTGAAAGAGCTGGAATGAGCTCTCACAGAAAGATGGCTGACTCTACTGAGACAGCCAGCATTCGAAGAGAAAATCAGGAGCTAACTAAACAGGTGAGCAAGTTATTTTTACAGTGCTTTTAAAGCATTATTTTTCTGACATTGATTATTATCAATTCAGTATATTCTCTGAATCAATACATCTGTATAATATATCACTGTGTCGGTATGCAGTGCTTCAAATCAAGGTAGGTACCACACCTGGTTGTGAGGAGTGACTAAAATCGCTAGAAGTGTGCTGAAAGTTCCTTCCTCTCAAAATTTTTCATCCCACACACAACTGTCAATGGAAGTGAGGATGAGCAAGTTGCATTGAAGCCTGGCTACCTCAGTTCTTATGCTACTGTTGTGGCTACCCTATTGTGTTCAAAAGGATATGACTCCTTGGAATTTATTTATTTATTTATTATTTTTGCTTTAAATTGTAATGATTAGACTTATCTCTTCACAAATGTAGTGAATATATTCTCAACATATATATATATATATATATATATATATATATATATATATATATATATATATATATATATATATATATATATATATATATATATATATATATATGAGTTGGCGAGTTGCATCCCTCCTCCACTGCTGAGGCCGCGTAACACTTGCCAAGCGGCCTCATCTCACAGGTACTGTGTGGAGATTTGTAGCTTGCGGATTGGTCAATGCAGCGACTGCTTCTTCCCATCTACCTCCAGTCTCTGGAACTCTCTTCCTCCTTCTGTCTCTCCTAATTCTTATGACCTTTCATACTTCAAAAAGCAGATCTATCGTCATCTCAGAGCCTAGTCCTCCATATCTCTGAGTCCTCTGTACTTTGACTGTTTTTTCTATCTGTCGTTTTCCTTTGGGTGACATTACCTCATCTCTACCTTGCCCTTAACCTTGTTCTTTTCCTTCGTCTTGGTATTTTCTCGTGCCCGGGCCTTTATTGATGAGGGCAGTTTCTGCCTGTCCCGATGTCACACTCTTGAAAAAAAAAAATTATATATATATATATATATATATATATATATATATATATATATATATATATATATATATATATATATATATATATATATATATATATATATATATATATATATATATATATATATATATATATATATATATACACACAGACTATGAGAGGGACATCACCAGGAAGGCTAAAGAAAATCCCAAGCTTTTCCACAGCTTTATCAGAGGAAAACTGAAGGTAAAAGAATAGGTTTTAAGGCTAAAGAGAGCGGATGGAAGCATCACTGAGACGGATGAAGAGATCTGAAAAGAATTGAACAAGGAGTGTCAGTCAGTATTTACAGTAGAAAATACCCCACCCCCTCAGATTGCAGTGATAGAAGCTCAAGGGCCGGTATTAGAGAACATCAACCTTACAGCCACAGAGGTATGCAAAGCGCTGATGGATTTAGATGTTCATAAAGCTACAGGTCCTGATGACATATCCCCTCATGTGCTTAAAAAATGCGCAAACTCAATATCAGTGGCACTAAGTATCATATTTAAAAAGTCACTGGAGTCAGGGGAGATTCCAAGATGCTGGAAACAAGCAAATGTGATACCTATCTTCAAAAAGGGAAGGAGGGATACGGCTCTGAACTATAGACCAGTTTCCTTGACCAGCATAGTTTGCAAAGTTATGGAGAAACTACTAAGGAAACATATCTCTCTTCACTTGGAATCCTTCAACTTTTTGTCAGTGAGGCAACATGGCTTCAGAGAAGGTAGATCAACAGTAACAAACTTATTAGAATTTTATGATGAGGTAAGCCAAATCTTACAGGAAAGAGAGGGCTGGGCAGACTGCATATTCCTAGACTTCCAGAAAGCGTTTGACACTGTTCCACATGGGAGACTTATTAGGAAGCTGCAATCAATGGCTAGAATAGGTGGAAATGTTTTGGAATGGATAAAAACTTACTTGGAAGGAAGGGAACAGAGGGTTAGAGTAAGACACTCAGTGTCTGAATGGAGAAGAGTTAGTACTGGAGTTCCACAGGGTTCAGTTTTAGGGCCACTTTTGTTCCTTGTATATGTAAATGACCTACCAGAGTCTGTAAATTCATTCATGAATATGTTTTCAGATGATGCAAAGATTGTGAAGAAAGTAAAAAACGAGAGCAATGGTAGAGAACTTCAGGAGGATCTAAATAATCTGCATGAGTGGTCAGAAAAGTGGCTAATGAAATTCAGTACTTCAAAATGTAAGGTAATGAGAATGGGTACAAGTGCAAGAAGGCCCAAGCTTGACTACTCGGTGGCTGGAGTACAACTTCAAGAGACAGAAAATGAGAGAGATCTAGGAGTAAACATACTGGCAGATTTGTCTCCAGAAATACATATAAATGGCATAGTAAGGGCAGCATATGCATTCTTATCAAATGTAAGGGTAGCCTTCAGGCACATGGGCAAGGAAATGTTCAGAAATATTTATGTAACCTATGTGAGGCCAAAACTCGAATATGCAGCCCCCTTTTGGAATCCGCACTTGAAAAAGCACAAAGCTAAGCTTGAAAAAGTTCAAAGACATGCCACGAAACTGGTGCCAGAAATACGCAATCTCAGTTATGATGAGAGGCTGAGGGAATTAGACTTACCATCACTCGAAGCTAGAAGAGTGAGGGGGGATATGGTGACAGTCTTTAAATTCCTTCATGGTTATGATAGAGTGGATAGGAATCGATATTTTGATATGGCTGGCTCTAGAACTAGAGGTCATAGTTTGAAGCTTCGTAAGAAAACTTCTTTTCAGGATGTAAGAAAATACTTTTTCATTGTAAGAGTAGTTGATAATTGGAATTGGCTAAGCGAGGAGGTAGTTAATGCTGTCTCAATCCATAGTTTTAAGGACAGGTATGATAAGTATCACTAAGTATAAAATGGAACCGATGAGGAGACGGGAAGATACGAGCTTTGGGCTCTTTCCCGTAAACACAATTAGGTAATCACAATTAGGTAATCACACACAAAAATTGAGTATGTACCACCAATTGGAAAGAGTGACCACTGTGTGTTGTTGATGGAGTATATCATTGAAGATATTCTTCCTGAGAGTAGAGGCACTGAGGACATGAGGAGGAACTATCCGAAAGGAGATTACATCAAAATGAATGAGCTTTTTGCAGTTCTTGACTGGAGAACCTTATTTTACAACAAATCTGTACAAGAAATGTATGACATCTTTTGTGAGAAATATGGGAAGATAGTAGATTGCTGCATACCTGTCACCAAAGTAGGTGTAATTCATGCCAGAGAGAAATGGTTTGATAATGGGTGTGCAAGAGCTAAGGAGTGGAGAGACAAATGCTGGAAAAGGTATAGGAGGAGAAAAAACATAAATGCCTGGCAAACCTATAAAAGAGCAAGAAATGACTACCTAAGTAAAAGGAGAGAGGCAGAGAGAGACTATGAGAGGGACATCACCAGGAAGGCTAAAGAAAATCCCAAGCTTTTCCACAGCTTTATCAGAGGAAAACTGAAGGTAAAAGAACAGGTTTTAAGGCTAAAGAGAGCGGATGGAAGCATCACTGAGACGGATGAAGAGATCTGCAAAGAATTGAACAAGGAGTTTCAGTCAGTATTTACAGTAGAAAATACCCCACCCCCTCAGATTGCAGTGATAGAAGCTCAAGGGCCGGTATTAGAGAACATCAACCTTACAGCCACAGAGGTATGCAAAGCGCTGATGGATTTAGATGTTCATAAAGCTACAGGTCCTGATGACATATCCCCTCATGTGCTTAAAAAATGCGCAAACTCAATATCAGTGGCACTAAGTATCATATTTAAAAAGTCACTGGAGTCAGGGGAGATTCCAAGATGCTGGAAACAAGCAAATGTGATACCTATCTTCAAAAAGGGAAGGAGGGATACGGCTCTGAACTATAGACCAGTTTCCTTGACCAGCATAGTTTGCAAAGTTATGGAGAAACTACTAAGGAAACATATCTCTCTTCACTTGGAATCCTTCAACTTTTTGTCAGTGAGGCAACATGGCTTCAGAGAAGGTAGATCAACAGTAACAAACGTATTAGAATTTTATGATGAGGCAAGCCAAATCTTACAGGAAAGAGAGGGCTGGGCAGACTGCATATTCCTAGACTTCCAGAAAGCATTTGACACTGTTCCACATGGGAGACTTATTAGGAAGCTGCAATCAATGGCTAGAATAGGTGGAAATGTTTTGGAATGGATAAAAACTTACTTGGAAGGAAGGGAACAGAGGGTTAGAGTAAGACACTCAGTGTCTGAATGGAGAAGAGTTAGTAGTGGAGTTCCACAGGGTTCAGTTTTAGGGCCACTTTTGTTCCTTGTATATGTAAATGACCTACCAGAGTCTGTAAATTCATTCATGAATATGTTTGCAGATGATGCAAAGATTGTGAAGAAAGTAAAAAACGAGAACAATGGTAGAGAACTTCAGGAGGATCTAAATAATCTGCATGAGTGGTCAGAAAAGTGGCTAATGAAATTCGATACTTCAAAATGTAAGGTAATGAGAATGGGTACAAGTGCAAGAAGGCCCAAGCTTGACTACTCGGTGGCTAGAGTACAACTTCAAGAGACAGAAAATGAGAGAGATCTAGGAGTAAACATACTGGCAGATTTGTCTCCAGAAATACATATAAATGGCATAGTAAGGGCAGAATATGCATTCTTATCAAATGTAAGGGTAGCCTTCAGGCACATGGACAAGGAAATGCTCAGAAATATTTATGTAACCTATGTGAGGCCAAAACACGAATATGCAGCCCCCTTTTGGAATCCGCACTTGAAAAAGCACATAGCTAAGTTTGAAAAAGTTCAAAGACATGCCACGAAACTGGTGCCAGAAATACGCAATCTCAGTTATGATGAGAGGCTGAGGAAATTAGACTTATCATCACTGGAAGCTAGAAGAGTGAGGGGGGATATGGTGACAGTCTTTAAATTCCTTCATGGTTATGATAGAGTGGATAGGGATCGATATTTTGATATGGCTGGCTCTAGAACTAGAGGTCATAGTTTGAAGCTTCGTAAGAAAACTTCTTTGCAGGATGTAAGAAAATACTTTTTCAGTGTAAGAGTAGTTGATAATTGGAATTGGCTAAGCGAGGAGGTAGTTAATGCTATCTCAATCCATAGTTTTAAGGACAGGTATGATAAGTATCACTAAGTATAAAATGGAACCGATGAGGAGACGGGAAGATACGAGCTTTGGGCTCTTTCCCGTAAACACAATTAGGTAATCACACACACATTGTTCCCTCGCTATATTGCGGTTCACCTATCCCGAATTCAGTGCAAAGCGGATTTTTTTGGCGAACTTTTTCTTTTCTTTTCTGGGTATGTGCGAGAATCTTAAAATATTAAAATTTTCAGTATTTTCATTATTTTATTGAATTTTTTTTTTCATTATTTTATTTATAAAAAATTTATTTCCCAGCCTGGGAATAATAAAACAGTAAGAAATATTAAAAAACATAAATTTAAACATGTAGCTCTGCACCATAGAAAGTACGATACTGGTATCGGCGTTTTGGAAAACGCAAAGTGTCGCACCTTTGTGAGCTAGCACATATTAAAATTTCCAGTATTTTCATTAGTTTATTGATAAAACATTTATTTCCTAACCTAAGAATAATAAAACAGTAAAAAATAGTAAAAAACATAAATTTATACATATAACTCACAGTATTGCACTATGTAAAATATGATACCGGTATCAGCGTTTCGGAAAAAAAAGGGTCGCACCTACGTGAGCTAGTACATATTAAAATTTCCAGTATTTTCATTATTTTATTGATAAAAAAAGTATGTTAACCTAAGAATAATAAAACAGTAAAAAATAGTAAAAAACTTAAATTTAAACGTAACTCACAGTATTGCACCATGTAAAATACTGTACGATAGCGTACACTGTATTGGCGTCTTGGAAGACGCAAAGGCTCGCACCTACGTGAAATATTTCATGGGATGCTATTGGTTGAAAGGGTGGGAGACGACGAATCACAGAATTGTTTTTCTGTATGTTTTGTATCATTGGTTCTGATTGGCTTTTTGACTGAAGCTTCATTCTCCCAGTGTTTTCCATTGTCTCGCCTCACCCGTTCAGTCTAATTCATGTGTGCGCTGTTCGCTTTGTGCCTCTTTAATGATGATCAACTAAAAAGAGAAAATAAAATGAGTAGACTTATTAAGAATTTAAATCTAGAACAGATTATAAATAAACCAACTAGAATCACTCCCACTTCAGTTTCCCAAATCGATCTAGTAATAACAAACTCCAAACATATGATAACTAAGTGTGACGTAATGCCAAGCCCTATAGCAGACCACGAGGAAATTGTAACGTCCCTAAATATTCGCAAACCAAAGAGACAACCAATCTTTAAAACATTCAGATGCTTAAGAAATTATTCACAAGAATTACTTTGTAGTTTACTTATGAATGAAGTACATAAATTAAATGAAATTCTATATACCGATAATATAAATATACAAGTAAGAATTTTAACCAGTGTCTTATCATCATGTATAGATCGATGTGCACCACTCGTGACAAGAGAAATATTTCGTCCCCCCGCTCCTTGGATAACAGATGACATAAAAAACATTATGAAAGAAAGAGACAAACTACAAAATGAAGTAAAACTACAAAGAGATAATATCCCTTTAAGAGAAAAGTTTACAGAGCATAAGAAACTAGTAAAATCATTATTAAGTAACAGTAAGAAACAGTATTACAAAAATGAATTTCAAAACGCTAAAGGCAATATCTCTGATACATGGAAAATTGCTAAAACCATGCTTTCCAATAACTGTAATAAAAGTAGTAACATATCAATTATACCCGATGAGGTAGATGTAAGTGCTAAAGCAGAAGAGTTCAATAATTTTTTCGCTGAATTGGGAAAAAAACCTTTGAAAAAACAAAAAAAGAAATAATAAATGAAATCAATAATAGTAATGGTGGTAATAATAATGATGATGGTAGTAGTAATAATAATAGAAATGTTGATAATGGTGTAAATAATAATGATGGTGGTAGTAATGGTAATGATAATAGTGATGATGGTAGTAATAATGATAATAATGTTAATCTTGAAGAACATAGTGCATTCAATAGAAGTAATGATGTCTTTAACCCTACTACAGTAGATTGTAATACAGTAATCTTAGTAATAAAAAATCTGAAAGACTCTAATGCATATGGATCAGATGGAATTTGTTTTCGTTTTATTAGAGATTCATTATTTGTAATAGCATATTATCTGACGGTAATAATCAATACTTCCATAGTTACCAATATTTACCCAGATTTATGGAAAAATCCCCATGTAATTCCTGGTTTTAAAAATGGAAATCCTGACGACGTCTCTAACTATAGACCAATCTCTTTACTACCAATTTTATCAAAGATACTTGAAAAGATTGTTGCAAATCAGTTAAGTGAGTTTCTTGAAAAAATAAACTTATTGCAAAAAGTCAACACGGTTTCAGGCCAAAATTATCAACCGAAACTGCCTTATTGAAAATATCAGATGAAATATACAAAAATATAGATAATAAGAAAATATCATTGCTACTACTACTCGATCTTTCTAAAGCTTTTGATAGTGTACACCATACCATCTTATTAGAAAAATGCAAAAAAATGAACATTGACCCAAGCTGGTTCGAGAACTATTTAAAAAACCGCTACCAGTCAGTCAGAATAAAAGATGTAGTTTCAAGTCGCAAGAAGGTATTGTTTGGGGTCCCTCAGGGATCGATCCTAGGACCTATACTTTTTCTAATATATGTAAACGATCTAGTAAAATATTTACCTAACTGTTATGTCATTCAATATGCTGACGATACTCAAATCTTAATTGAAGGAGAAATTAATGATTTAGAAAATATTATTCGTAGAGCAGAAGAAATTTTGTATATGGCTAAACGTTACTTTCTAAAAAATGGTCTGTTACTTAATGAAACTAAAACCCAATCTATTCTTATCGGATCCAGACAATTATTATCAGAAGTTGATGACAATCTTCATATAAATTTTAACGGTAATATCATTAAGCCAATGAACTCGGTAAAGAACCTAGGTGTCTATTTTGACCGTTACATGAATTTTGAAATGCATATAGATGAAATTTATAAAAAAGCAATGGGTACTCTAATATATCTAAATAGGGTAAAAGACTCATTTGAAACATCAACTCGTATAATAATTGTCCAGTCCTTAGCTATGAGTTTAATTAATTACTGTCTCAAAGTTTGGGGATGTACAAATAAGACTCAATTACAAAGAATACAAAAGTTACAAAACTTTGCAGCACGAGTGGCTGTTGGCAATGTAAGAAAATACGAGCACATCTCTCCTGTTTTAAAAGATCTAGAATGGATAAAGATTAGAGATAAATATGTTTTTGATATATGTACCTTTGTTTTTAATATACTAAGAAACAATCTTCCTGATTGCTTGTATAATTTTTCTACAGTAAGCTCAGTTACCGGGTTAACTACCCGTCAAGGGGAAGATTTATTAGTACGAAGGTCTAAAACTGATATTGGCTCAAGAGATATAAACATTCGTGGACCTCATTTATATAATCAGCTTCCCAGAGAACTAAAAAATGCTGGTTCAGTGTATACTTTTAAATATAATCTTAAGAAGTTACTCTTAAAGGAAGATTTTACTTGTAAATTTTAATAGTACACTCATCTTTATGATTTGTTTGTTTTAGTATGTCTATATCGTACACCACAGATGTCTATCCGGAATATATATGCATCTTATTTGAATACCCAATGTACTTTGGAAATAAAGATTTATTATTATTATTATTATTATTATTATTATCTTAATACGTTGTGCTTGTGATTCTTTTACTCTCGTTTTTCTACCTCTGCAATGCCTCCCAAGCGTTCTTCTTCTTCTAAGGCTTCTGGTAGTAAGCCTAAGCGGCAAAGGAAGATGTTGACCATACCTGAAAAGGTAATCCTGTTAGATATGCTGAAGGAAGGAAGAAGGTTCGCTGATGTTGGCCGCCATTTTGGCCTCAACGAATCTACTGTTCGATACATCAAGAAGGACGAGCTAAATATCACGAAAACAGCGACTATTTCATTTAGTAAAATAGCGAAGAGGGTCGTAACACCCCACAATAAGATAATAGTGAGGATGGAATCTGCTTTGGCCCTGTGGATTGCTGATTGCAGAAAGAAGAACATCAGCTTTGACACCAATATCATACAAACGAAGGCGAAGAAGCTGTACGAGACTTCGCTGCAAACGAACCCGACGACGACAGTGGCGACCGTGAGGAGGAGGAGAGAGAAGAAGAAATCGATGACCCACAACAAGGACCCTCCATCGATTCTCCACCGAGGAAACAATCGTTCATGGCAAACAAGGGATGGTTCGCCAAATTTCAAAAACGCTATGGCCTAAAGAGCGTTTCCGTTTATGGCGAATCTGCCTCTGCAGATACAGCTGCAGCTGAAGATTACATGAAAAACGACTTCAAGAAAATTCACGAGGAAGGCGAATATGCTCCTGAGCTAGTGTTTAATATGGATGAGACTGGGTTATATTGGAAGAGAATGCCGTCTCGCACTTTTCTCTCCAAGGAAGAAGATAAAGCCCCGGGATTTAAAGTGCACAAAGACCACGTTACCCTCATCATGTGCGGGAATGCTGCGGACTTCATGTTAAAGCCTGGACTTATCTACAAGTCTAAAAACCGTAGGGCTGTGAAGAATAAGAATCTGCTGCCAGTGTATTGGATGCATAACCTAAGGACTGGATTACGAAAAGCCTCACATCGGACTAGTTTCACCAATGCTTTATCCCTCAGGTCAAAATTTATCTTGCGGAAAAGAGCCTTGAATTTAAATATTGGATAATGCTGGTGGCCACGCAACTGATCTCAAATATGACGGTGTTCAAGTAGAGTTCCTGCCACTGAATACGACTGATTTAGCCTATGGATCAAGGCGTTATTCATGCGTTCAAGGCCCTCTACACACGAAATGCCCTGGCGAACCTGGTTGAATCCATGGATGCGGACTAAGAATTCTCACTGAAGACTTACTGGCATAACTACACGATTGCTACATGCCTTCAAAATATTCAGAATGCAATCAAAGATGAAGCCGGCCACAATCAATGCCAGCTGGAAGAAATTGTGCCCCGAAGTCATCTATGACTACAAGGGATTCACTCCTGACAAAGTGCATAACTCAGCAGTTGCGAAAACTGTGATGTTGGCTGCATTTCTGGGAGGAGAAGTCTTTGAAGATATGAATCACGAAGACGTGAATGAACTGATCGACTGCCACTCGCAGCGTTTGACTGATGAAGACTTGGAGGAAATGACAAAATCAGCGAGCGAAGAAGAGGAAGAAGAACAACCAGAGGAAACGCACGAAGAAATCGAAGAACCTGGCCTTACACTCAAATGTCTGGCAGCCATGTATGAACATGTGAAAGCAGTCCAACAACTTTCGCAAGAACATGATGATAATATGGTTTGTTCGGGGAACTTCTGCAATCTTCTCGATGATGCCATGAATCCTTACAAGACCATCTTCCAACAAAAGAAGAAACAGTGACAGCAACTCCCCATTACCATGTTCTTCTCTCGCAAAAAGCAGCCATAAAGCTGTCATTGACTGCGGAATAATTTCCTCTGGCGTCTATACATGTCATCATCACCTCATGCACTGTAAGTTTACCTACCACATTCATATAAATCTACACTTGCATGCTGTTATTAATAAAGTAAAGGTTGGTTTTTTAGCAGTGCAGGGAGGGTTTATACAGTAAAGGTAAAATAAATGTAAAATACCTATGTATAAGAGTATGTCACGTCATCATCAC
Organism: Halocaridina rubra; assembly: GCA_037179515.1. Taxonomy (NCBI): domain Eukaryota; kingdom Metazoa; phylum Arthropoda; class Malacostraca; order Decapoda; family Atyidae; genus Halocaridina; species Halocaridina rubra. The sequence continues at coordinate 36,438 of JAXCGZ010006140.1, forward strand.
CTCATTCACGGTAAGTTTACCTATCACTTTCATATAAATTTACGTTTGCACGCTGTTATTAATAAAGTAAAGGATGGTTTTTTAAAGGTACAGGGAGGGTTTATACAGTACAGTGTTGCCTCACTTATTGCGGCAGTTCGGTTCCGGGACCCCGGCGCGAACCAGGAAATCCGCGAAGTAGGATCAGCCTATATGTACATAGATATTTTAATATATATTTACGTTTATACTGTATAAACTGTCCCTGTACTGTTAACATACCACCCTTTACTTCATAGATAACAGCATGCAAGCGTAAATTTATATGAAAGTGATAGGAAAACTTACCGTGAATGTGATGATGACGTGACATACATACTCATTTACAATTATTTTTTCGTTTACGTACTGTATAAACCCTCCCTGCACTGTTAAAAAAACACCCTTAACATTATAGATAACAGCAAGTAACGTAAATTTTTATGAAAGTGATAGGAAAACTTACCGTGAATGTGACGATGACATGACATACATACTCATTTACAATTATTTTTCGTTTACGTACTGTATAAACCCTCCCTGCACTGTTAAAAAAGCACCCTTTACATTATAAATAACAGCAAGCAACGTAAATTTTTATGAAAGTGATAGATAAAATTACGGTGAATGAGGTGATGATGATGTGACATACATACTCATATACAATTATTTTTTCATTTACGTTCTGTATAAACCCTCCCTGCACTGTTAAAAAAACACCCTTTACATTATAAATTACAGCAAGCAACGTAAATTTTTATGAAAGTGATAGGAAAACTTACCGTGAATGTGATGATGATGACGTGACATACATACTCATTTACAATTATTTTTTCGTCTACGTACTGTATAAACCCTCCCTGCACTGTTAAAAAACACCCTTTACATTATAAATAACAGCAAGCAATGTAAATTTTTATGAAAGTGATAGGAAACCTTACCGTGAATGTGATGATGATGACGTGACATATATACTCATTTACAATTATTTTTTTGTTAATGTACTGTATAAACACTCCCTGAACTGTTAAAAAAACACCCTTTACATTATAAATAACACCAAGCAACGTAAATTTTTATGAAAGTGATAGATAAAATTACGGTGAATGAGGTGATGATGACGTGACACACATACTCATTTACAATTATTTTTTCGCTTACGAACTGTATAAACCCTCCATGCACTGTTAAAAAAACACCCTTTACATTATAAATAACAGCACGCAACGTAAATTTTTATGAAAGTGATAGATAAAATTACGGTGAATGAGGTGATGATGACGTGACACACATACTCATTTACAATTATTTTTTCATTTACGAACTGTATAAACCCTCCCCGAACTGTTAAAATAACGCCCTTTACATTATAAATAACAGCAAGCAACATAAATTTTTATGAAAGTGATAGATAAAATTACGGTGAATGAGGTGATGATGACGTGACACACATACTCATTTACAATTATTTTTTCGTTTACGAACTGTATAGACCCTCCCTGCACTGTTAAAAAAACACCCTTTACATTATAAATAACAGCACGCAACGTAAATTTTTATGAAAGTGATATATAAAATTACGGTGAATGAGGTGATTTATGACGTGACACACATACTCATTTACAATTATTTTTTCGTTTACGAACTGTATAAACACTCCCTGAACTGTTAAAAAAACACCCTTTACATTATAAATAACCGCACGCAACGTAAATTTTTATGAAAGTGATATATAAAATTGCGATGAATGAGGTGATGATGACGTGACAAACATACTCATTTACAATTATTTTTTCGTCTACAAACTGTATAAACCCTCCCTGCACTGTTAAAAAAAAAAACACCCTTTACATTATAAATAACAGCAAGCAACGTAAATTTACATTTCCAATAAAAAAATGAAAATACTGCAATTTTTTTTTTTTCAATATTTTAATATTTTTGCGTATACCCATAAAATAAAATAATAATTTATCCAAAAAACAACCGAGATAGAGTGAGAACGCGAACCAAGAAACGCGAATAACCGGGGTAACACTGTATAGGTTTTTTACAGTAAATGTAAAACACCTATGTATAGATTGTGATCCTATTTCGCGGATTTTCACCTATCGCAGCCGGTCCCAGAACCGAAACCCCGCGATAAATGAGAGATCACTATATATATATATATATATATATATATATATATATATATATATATATATATATATATATATATATATATATATATATATATATATATATATAGTGGTGACCTCAACCGACGAACGTAATCCGTTCCCAAAACCTGTTCTTGGGTTGGATTGTTCATGTGTTGGATTTATTTTTCCCATTGAAAAGCATGTAAAGTCAATTAATCCGCTCCTGGTTACAGTATATATTTATTTTGAAATTTTTTTAGTCTCTAAAAATATGAAATATAATACAGGTTTTATGTATATCATCTGTAAATGGAAAATTACATTAATAATAGAAAGGAATTCTACTCTACTAAAGTAAAGCATGTACATATATAGGTATACAGTATATACTAGTTGATAACCCAGTATAAAATAGCTAAGTCCAATGCTTAGAAAAATTTGTCTCATTCTCCCACTAATAACAAATACAGTAGGAAAGAGTACATATTGGTTGGTTTTGGTTACATATTGTAGATGAATAAAAATATTGTAGGTAAGAAACAGTACTGCATTGACCTTTGTGGAAGATTGTTGCTGGCATGCGTGGATAGTGGTGGAGGAGGAGTGGGACTAATTTTTGGAAGGAGAGTCCCCTTCCATAAACTCTTCTGATACAGGCTCTATTTCTGGTGTTTTCTCTCTCTTTACTCTTTTGGAAGCAGCTTCCCTACCTACTTGGACAAGGAAACAATACAGAGAAATTTATCTTTTTCTTTGATAAATTTTTCTAAAAATATTCATCACCTTATCATTTACCATATTCACTACTCTATTGCCCACACCTTTTAACTGGGTGATGATTCTCAATAAAAGCCTGCACATCATTCGACTTACTAAAAATTTCTTTTAATTCTTCACTTGACATCTTTCCCTTTCATCCTCCTCCTCCGGTGACTGCTCCTCTTGGAGAATCTTCACCTGTTCACGTTGCAACTCAGTTAATTCTTCAGTGTTAAGTTCTTCTTTGTGGTCCTCCACCAGTTCCTCCACATCTTCCTCACTGAGCTCTAAGCCCAAACTTTTTCCTGTGGCCACAATTTCACTCACAATTCGAATAGCTGACTCCTGCTTGAAGCCCTCGAATGCACTATCAGGCGCACAACCTGGCCAGAGTTTCCTCCAGGTGGAGTTCATTGTGGAATATGAGATCTCCTTCCATGCTTTTTTAAACCTAGGTCCACCACCAATGCTAAAAATAGACTCTAAAATATAGAACAATAATCAAAGTTCTTTATCTAATACTTGAAAATAGTTAAAGTACACTTTACAGTATTGCTTACTTTTACTACTGTGGTTGGTTTGCATCTAGATGACTGGCATGTCGAAAAATTGATTTATTAATAATCCATTAATTATTTATTGGTCTCAAAACGACTTAGAACGGGGATCTCATCTATATATATATATATATATATATATATATATATATATATATATATATATATATATATATATATATATATATATATATATATATATATATATATATATATATATATATTATCAATGGAAGGCATCGGAGAAAGCTGCTAAATATATACAGGTCTTGAAGAAAGACTGCATCGAATAACCCAGTTGAGGAGTAACATTCCTCTCGTCCAGAATTGATTCTTTGACGCAATTTTCTTGAAGACTTGGCGTTCGAGCTTTCGAAGGCTTCAAGCCTTCATCGTCAGGAAAGAGAAGAAGGCTTGAAGCCTTCGAAAGCTCGAACTCCAAGTCTTCAAGAAAATTGTGTCAGAGAATCAATTCTGGACGAGGGGTATGTTACTCTTCAACTGGGATATTCGATGCACAGTCTTTCTTCAAGACCTGCATATATTTAGCAGTTTTCTCCGATGCCCCTCATTGATACTAAATATCAGGAGATTTCCTTCCTTCCCTTCATATATATATATATATATATATATATATATATATATATATATATATATATATATATATATATATATATATATATATATATATATATATATATATATATATATATATATATATATATATATATATATACACACACACAGGTATACCTCGGCTTATGTGTTTCGAGTTAAGTCGTTCTCGATTATATGTCGGTTTTCAAAAAATATATGGAAAAATAAAAAGAAATAAAACTAAAGTTAACGTCATTATAATCAACTTTATGTCTGTCTGCTGCAAATATTTGAATCATAATATCACTAGAAAACCATTAAAAGCACATGAAATCATGTTACTGTACAATAAATAAAAACAAAAGCACGTAAAATCATGTTATTGTACAATAGATAAGAATAAAAGCATATAAAATCTTATTAAAATACGTACAGTAGTTCCAGTATCTACCGTTAGGTGTCGTCACTCGTCATTCCCGCAAAACCGCTATTGTTTTGAATTGATTACTTTATGCATCGTATACGTCTGTTTATCGGCTACTCTCATTCTCATTCATTTGTGACCGTATATATTGCCCCCATTGTACCTAAGAAAATTCCTAGTGCAAGTGCTAAGCATAATGCTATAACGCTGGACGATAAACTGGCTATGATAAAATGCCTAGACAAGTAAACTTGGTGTAGCCTAGCCTAGGCTAGCCTAGAGACAAGCTAATTCGATTTAAGTCGTTTTTTGACTTAAGTCGTCTCTCCTGAAAGCAATTAACGACGTTGGGTAAGGTATACCTGTATACAGTAATCCCTCGCTATTTCGCGGTTCACCTAATGCAGATTCACTGTATCACGTATTTTTTTTTGGGGGGGAAAATATTTTTATTATTATTATGACACCAGGATGGGCCAAAAAATTATAAAATAAAACAGCCTTTATCAGGCTGTAAAGAGAAACAGGGATTATAAAAGATGTGTAATGAATATCCTGCTCTCTGCTGGGTTTTAATATACCTCTACATTACTTTCATGATGTCTATTCCAATAATTCTCCTTAGATCTTATTATTATTATTATTATTATTATTATTATTATTATTATTATTATTATTATTATTATTATTGGCAGCAATAATTTTCCTTTGATGATGATTGTGGAGATGATTATTATTATTATTATTATTATTATTATTATTATTATTATTATTATTATTATTATTAAGGGCTCATCATTGTTTGTACATCTGTTGGTTTATTTATTTTAATAACTGTGTACAGTGCCCCTCCCTAGTTGGCTGGGACAAAGAGAGTGTGGGGGGGTTGGGTAGAATAGAATGTTGGAGAGAGAGAGAGAGAGAGAGAGAGAGAGAGAGAGAGAGAGAGAGAGAGAGAGAGAGAGAGAGAGAGAGAGAGAGAGAGAGAGAGAGAGAGAGAGACATCTTTAATTAACTCTTGCTCATTCAACCAAAACAACATTATTTATTGTAAAAATAATGGTTTAATTACAAATTCATAATAATATTGATATTATTAATAATAATAATAATAATAATAATAATAATAATAATAATAATAATAATAATAATAATAATAATAACAATAAGATCTAAGGAGAATTTTTGGAATAGACATCATGAAAGTAATGCAGACGTATATTAAAACCCAGCAGAGAGCTGGATATTCATTACACATCTTTTATAATCCCTTCACATCTGACAGGTCATTACACTCTCCATCTCTGTTTCTCTTTACAGCCTGATAAAGACTGTTTTATTTTATAATTTTTAGGCCGTCCTGGTGTCATAATCATCTTTAAAAAAAAAAAAAAAAAAAAAAATTAAGGTGTTCCTACTTCGCAGAAATTCACCTATCGCGGCCGGTCCTGGAACCAAACCCCCTCGATAAACGAGGGAAAACTGTATATATATATATATATATATATATATATATATATATATATATATATATATATATATATATATATATATATATATATATATATATATATATATATATATACAGTGTTACCCCGGTTATTCGCGCTTCGTGGTTCGCGTTCTCACTCTATTGCGTTTTTTTTTTTGATAAATTATTATTTTATTTTATGAGTATACGCAAAAACATTAAAATATTGAAAAAAAGCGTTTTCAGTATTTTCATTTTTTTTTAAAATTTACCTTGCGTGCTGTTATTTATAATGTAAAGGGTGTTTTTTTAACAGTGCAAGGAGGGTTTATACAGTTCGTAAGCGAAAAAATAATTGTAGATGAGTATGTGTGTCACGTCATTATCACCTCATTCACCGTAATTTTATCTATCACTTTCATAAAAATTTACGTTGCTTTCTGTTATTTATAATGTAAAGGGTGTTTCTTTAACAGTGCAGGGAGGGTTTATACAGTACGTAAACTAAAAAATAATTGTAAATGAGTATGTATGTCACGTCATTATCACCTCATTCACCGAAATTTTATCTATCACTTTCATAAAAATTTACGTTGTTTGCTGTTATTTATAATGTAAAGGGTGTTTTTTTAACAGTGCAGGGAGGGTTTATACAGTACGTAAGCGAAAAATAATTGTAAATGAGTATGTATGTCACGTCATTATCACCTCATTCACCGTAATTTTATCTATCACTTTCATAAAAATTTACGTTGCTTGCTGTTATTTATAATGTAAAGGGTGTTTTTTTAACAGTGCAGGGAAGGTTCATACAGTACGTAAACGAAAAAATAATTGTAAATGAGTATGTATGTCACGTCATTATCACCTCATTCACCGTAATTTTATCTATCACTTTCATAAAAATTTATGTTGCTTGCTGTTATTTATAATGTAAAGGGTGTTTTTTTAACAGTGCAGGGAGGGTTTATACAGTACGTAAACGAAAAAATAATTGTAAATGAGTATGTATGTCACGTCATTATCACCTCATTCATTATAATTTTATCTATCACTTTCATAAAAATTTACGTTGCTTGCTGTTATTTATAATGTAAAGGGTGTTTTTTCAACAGTGCAGTGAGGGTTTATACAGTACGTAAACGAAAAAATAATTGTACATGAGTATGTATGTCACGTCATCATCACATTCACGGTAAGTTTTCCTATCACTTTCATAAAAATTTACGTTGCTTGCTGTTATCTATAATGTTAAGGGTGTTTTTTGTAACAGTGCAGGGAGGGTTTATACAGTACGTAAACATAAAAATAATTGTAAATGATATGTATGTCACGTCATTATCACCTCATTCACTGTAATTTTATCTATCACTTTCATAAAAATTTACGTTGCTTGCTGTTATTTATAATGTAAAGGGCGTTTTTTTTAACAGTGCAGGGAGGGTTTATACAGTGTAAACGTAAAAATATATTAAAATTTCTATGTACATATAGGCGGATCCTACTTCGCAGATTTCCTGGTTCGCGGCGGGTCCCGGAACCGAACTACCGCGATAAGTGAGGCAACACCGTATATATATATATATATATATATATATATATATATATATATATATATATATATATATATATATATATATATATATATATATATATATATATATATATATATATATATACATACACACAGTGATCCTTTTGCTGTATCGCGTTTCTTGGCTCGCGATTTCACTGTACCGCGATTTTTTTGGACAAATTTTTTTTTCTTTGGGTATATGCAAAAATATTAAAATATTAAATAAATAAAAATTTTCAGTATTTTAATTTTTTTATTGAAAAAAAAACCATATTTCATTATCTAATTGATAAAAAAAATTTATTTCCCAGCCTACGAATAATAAAACAGTAAAAAATAGTAAAAAACATAAATTTAGATATACAGTATAACTCACAGTATTGCATCATGTGAAATAGTGTCCGATAGCGTACAATGTATTGGGGTCGCAGCTACATGAGCTAGCATATATATTTATATTTCCAGTAGTTTCATGATTTTATTGATAAAAAAACGTATTTCTTACCCTAAGAATAATAAAACATTAAAAAATAGTAAAAAACATAAATACTAACTGTATTGCACCATGTAAAATACGATACCGGTATCAGCGTTTCGGAAAACGAAAAGGGTCGAACCTACGTAAGTTAGTACATATTGAAATTTTCATTATTTTATTTATAAAACAACTATTTCTTAGCCTAATAGTAATAAAACAGTAAAAAATAAAAAAAACAAAAATTTAGATATATAACTCACAGTATTGCATCATGTGAAATAGTGTCCGATAGCGTACAATGTATTGGGGTCGCACCCACGTGAGCTAGCATATGCATTAAAATTTCCAGTAGTTTCATGATTTTATTGATAAAAAAACGTATTTCTTAGCCTAAGAATAATAAAACAGTAAAAAATAGTAAAAAAACATAAATACTAACAGTATTGCAACATGTAAAATACGATACCGCTATCAGCGTTTCGGACAAAGGCTTGCACCATCTTCCATTGTCTCGCCTCACTCGTTCAGTCTAACTCACGTGTGCACCGTTCACGTTGTGCTTATTAATAAGTTTTGCTTGTGATTGTTTTACTCGCATATTTTAACCTTTGCAATGCCTCCCAAGCATCCTTCATCTTCTAAGGCTTCTTGTAGTGAGCCTAAGCGGCAAAGGAAAATGTTAACCATAACAAATAACGTAAGTTTACCTATCACGTACATGTAAATTTACGTTGCATGCTGTTATTTATAAAGTAAAGGGTGATTTTTTAACAGTGCAGGGAGGGTTTATTCAGTAAGCGTAAAAATAATTGTAAAATACCTATGTACATGAGTATGTCATATATAATTTACGCTTGGATGCTGTTATTTATGAAGTAAAGGGTGGTTTGTCAACAGTACAGTGAGGGTTTATACAGTTTATACGGTGTAAATGTAAAAATAAATTAAAATATCTATGTACATATAGGCTATCCTACTCCGCGATTTTCCTGTCTCGCGTCGGGTCCCGGAACCGAACCTTTGCAATAATTGAAGGAATACTGTATATATATATATATATATATATATATATATATATATATATATATATATATATATATATATATATATATATATATATATATATATATATATATATATATATATATATATATATATATATATACACACAGTGGTGACCCCAACCCACAAACAAACCAACCCACAAATAAAATTTTGAACAAATTTTGACCCCAACCCACGAACAAAATCCAGCCCACGAACAAGCATGTGTCGGCCAGGCCACCACGTGTTCCACTCGTCTGCTCTCAGTTCTGCATTGGTGCCTGCACTGTGTAGTTCGTTTGTGATATGCTCATAGTAATTGCTTTATTTTCCATTGTTTTACCTTTCAGATAGCCTTATTATGGCTCCTAAGAAAGTTACCAGTGTTAGTGACAGTGGCGTACAACACCCTAGATGCATAACAGTTTAAATGAAGCAAGAAATAATTTTTAAGCATGAAAATGTTGTTTGTGTGTCTGATCTCTCCACGCAGTATAACATGGCAAAATCGACTATCTTTACCATTCTAAAGATTAAAGAGATCTATAAGGCAACTGACGTGGCTAAGAGAGTAAATATATTTATGAAGAAAAGGTCACAGTCAATACAAGAGGTAGAAAAGTTATTGTTGTTGTGGATAAATGAAAAACAGCATAATATGCTCTAAGGCTTTGCAAATCCACCAAGATATAGTAGCAAACTCTAAGAGTTCTAGTGGCGCTAAAGTTGACGAATTTAAAACCAGCTTCTGCTGCTTTGAACACTTTTGTTGACGAACTGGGATTCATGGCTTCGTTAGACATGGAGAGGCGGCTAGTTCCACCCAAAAGGCAGCGGATTTTTATGTGAAGGAATTCGCTAATATTATCGAGAATGAAGGTTAAATCCTGCAACAAGTTTTTAACTGTGATGAAACGGGACTCCTTTGGTAGAAAATGCCTAAAAAAACCTATATAACCCAATGAAAGACAGCCTTACACTTTTATTGTGTGCTAATGCTAGTGGGGACTGTAAGATCAAGCCTCTTTTAGTTTACCACTCAGAAAATCCGTGTGTTTTTTAGTGCAATAACTTGTTGAAGGCTAGCCTTCTGGTAATTTGGAGGTCAAATCCAAAGGCTTGGGTCTCGCAGATTTTATTCCTTGAGTGGTTGATTGAAGTGTTTGTGCCAGCAGTGAAAAAATATCTTAAGGAAAATGATTTGCCCTTTAAGTGTCTTATCATAATGGATAATGGTCCTGTTCATCCTCTAGGTGCAGAAGGTCTTACTATACACTACGACTCCATAAAAGTCAAATTTCTGCCTCCCAACACCATTCCTATCCTTCAACCCATGGACCAGCAGGTACTTTTCAGTTTTAAGAAGTTGTATGCGAGGGATCTATTTGCTAGGTGTTTCCAGGTCTTCAATGACACTGATTTGACCCTTCCTATACCACATTTATATCCTCCACTGCATTGGCCTCATTGAAAAAGTATGGAAGGAGGTCTCATATTGCACGTTGAACTCCACCTGGAGGAAACTTTTGCCAAGTTGTGTGACTGATAGAGACTTTGAAGGCTTCAAGCAGGAGTTAGCTATTCAAATTGTGAGTGAAATTGTGGCCATGGGCAAAAGTTTTGGCTTGGAGATCAGTGAGGAGGATGTGGAGGAGCTGGTGGAGGACCACAGAGAAGACCTTACCACTGATGAATCAATTTAGTTGCAACGTGAACAGGTGAAAACTACAAGAGGAGCAGTCAGTGGAGGAGAGGAATGAGAGGGAAAAGGTGCGCAGTGAAAAATTGAAAGATATTTTTGATAAGTGGAATGATTTGCAGTCTTTTTTTGAGAATCATCACCCAGATAAAACTGTGGGAAATAGAGTAGTGAACATGGCATATGACAATGCAATGAATATTTTTAGAAAAATTTACCATATAAGAAAGAGATCATTTTCTCTGGATCTTTTCCTTATACCAGTAGGCAGGGAAGCAACTACCAAAAGAAAAAAAAAGAAAACACCAGAAATACAGCCTGTACCGGAAGAGTTCCCTTATGTTTTTATGGAAGGGGATTCCTTCCAAAAATTAGTCCTCCTCCTCCTCCTCCTCCTCCTCCTCCTCCTCCTCCTCCTCCTCCTCCTCCTCCTCCTCCTCCTCCTCCTCCTCCTCCACCATCCACGTATGCCAGCAGCAATCATTTACAAAGGTTAATACAGTACTGTACCATGTTTTATTTTAGGAGAGTAGAATTCATTTATATTTTTAATGTAATTTTCGTTTTACAGATATAATGCTCATAAACTATTATATTTCATGTTTTACTGACTCGAAAAATTTTAAAATGAATATTTATTGTTACTAGGAACGGATTAATTGCATTTACATACTTTTCAATGGAAAAAATAAATCCAACCCATGAACAAACCATTCCATGAACCGGTTTTGGGAACGGATTAAGTTCGTGGGTCAAGGTCACCACCGTATATATATATATATATATATATATATATATATATATATATATATATATATATATATATATATATATATATATATATATAGATAGTCACCGTGGCTCAAGCGGTAGCGTCCGCTACTCTGAGGCGTCAGGTCGAGGGTTCACACCCCGTCACGGTATGAGGTTAGCAAGGGCATGCACTCAGGGTAATGATTACATCTGCCAAAACAAGTCCTTCGCAAGAAGGTAACCGTCCTTGCCCTTGGAAGATAAAGGAGTCCGTGACGTAAAACCGGAACACAATATATATATATATATATATATATATATATATATATATATATATATATATATATATATATATATATATATATATATATATATATATATATATATATATATATATATATATATATATATAATTTGTTTCTTTGTTTGCTGATTTTTTTATGTTTTCAGTTTTGTCATATAATCTAAATCTCCTTGTACTTTAAAGAGGGTGTAATACTGTGCTATGATAGTACTGGGGGGTTTGATATTGTTTTTACACTTTAATATTTCACAGATTGAGCACCTGACAAATGAGTTGACTCGAATGCGAGATAATATGAAATCAGAAAAGTCCGAGGCTTATAAATGGAAGGATCTGGTGAAAGAATTGAGATCTTTAGTGGATGGCAAAAATGACGAAATCGAAAGAAAGAAGCAAGAGGTTTGTATTGCATTTGTAGTTTGTTAAGCATGGATTTTGTCAGACATTTTGTGAGGCGTTGCTCATATATTAAATGTAAGATCATACTATAATTGATTAGGCATTGTACATATTGTATATTATGTATTGAAAATAGTAATTGTTATAACTTGGAGAGTTTTTAGAGTGTTACTCTGATGTTAACAGGTATATGAGTTCCCTGTATGGCAGAGTATCGACACTTCCCATTCTCAGAATTCTCTTCCTAGAGTCATAGTGGTAGTGTGTTTTCTTGGTTTTGCCGGTGCTGCTATTAGCTCTGGGAATAGGATCATAGCCTGCTCTTAACTTATCTTTGGATATTGGAAATTTATTTTAGAGTTACTCACAGATGCTTGAGATTCTGTTAATCCAAGCCCCTTATAACTTATATAATAGAGAAGTAACTGAATTTTCTCAAGACAGAATATATAAGTAGCAAAAATTGGTTCAATATAATTAGAACTGGACTACTGTACAATGTGCTAATTTTGGTATAGAATATTTAAACAGTTACTAATCTGGTATAGGATGCTTAAGCAGTGCCATGCTTGAAGGGATGTTTAACCAGATGCCATGCTCAGCCAGGATGTTTAACCCTATATCATGCTATTATGGCATGTTTTACCAGATGCAGGTCTTGGTATATAAGATGTTTAACTAGATATCATGAGGTATGAAATGTTTAACCATATACAATATATCGGTATGGAATGCTTAACCACATACCAGTACTGACTTAAAATTTAGAACCTGAGAGTCATGGACTAGCAGTATTATGTTATTAAGGCTGTGCTATATATTTCAGTATCTTGATATAGAAAAGTGCGGTATATATGCTGTTTATTTACTGCATCTTGTTATATTGCATTGCTACTTTATATCTTTTTGGTTATATTTTCTGAAGGAACTCACCTTTAAAGAAAGCTTTAAATAACTAATATTCAACAGGTTGAAAGTCTTCGGGAATCTCTGAAGTCCACTCAGAATGGTCTTGATCACACTGCTGACAGACTGCAAAGGGGGATTGAAGAAAATGAAAATTTGTGCTGCAGAATAAGAGAATTGGAGCGAAATATGCAGGAAAATGTAAGGAATCTTTCATTGGTGAATGCAAGTGTTTTCCTTTCTACTCCACTGAAATAAATCAAGATAGGGCATTGTTTATATTATGTGACTGAATTGATGAATGAAATGATATTATATAGTTGTGATGTATGATAGTGTGATAATAGTGGTATGTGTATAATATAGTACTTGTAATTATTTAAGGATATGTAGACGTATTTCATATTTAGTGTATAAACCTGTTTATGATTTCTACATAATGTCAACTTTTATGTATACATATAAAAGAATACAATTTTAGAGTACAAGTTTTAGTATGATTTCTGTATTATATTCTTACATGTGAGTTATTTTTTATCTGTAGAATCATTGATATGTACAACGTGTCATTATGATCTCTGTTTTGTCTTAGGTGCGACGTGCTTCATCCACCCTCTCCATATCAAGTAGCAGAGAAAGATTTTCTTCTAGGAAAAATCTTCCTCGTATTGATTCCTTGAGTGATCTCACAAATTTCGAAGTCAGCCTTGAACCTGAATTATTAGATAAAGAACAGTAAGTATTTAAAAAAATTACTTTTTTGAGTTTATTCCCTTGTATTGTGTGATATGCCTGGTAGGTAATAGAGGTGTAGCAGTTGCATCTTTGCATGGTTTCTCTCTTATAAGAGCTATGGTTTCAATTTCACTTGTTTTTTATGCCTATAATGCAAAGTCATCAGGGTGACCACAACTAAAGGAAGAAATATAAAGAACATAGAAAATATTATAATGTAGATATTTGTCAATTTCCAACGCAACTACACCTCATCTGGCAACACGAGTTATGCACAGCTGGGTGATATGACAGTTTTCCACTGCCAACAGTGCTAACATCCCAGCAAGGTGATTGTTAATTCAACTCATTCTCAGTCTACTGCTAGCAGCTGTCACAGTACACTCCTATTCGTATGTGCTTTAGGTGTTTAAAGGTTTAAAAATAATAATAATAATAATAATAATAATAATAATAATAATAATAATAATAATAATAATAATAATAATAATAATAAAAAATGATAAAAAGTTAACTGAAATTTACAAGGAGAGAAAGAAATAAAAAATTCAGACAAAGTTCAACATGATTGTGAAAAGCAAATCCACCCTTTATCCTAAGTGCTGCCTCTACTAACTACACTGCTGATGCAGTACCAAGCACAACTGGCCAATATATGTAAGATGTTTCCCAATTTTTTTGTTTATTTAGTATACCTCGGCTTACGTTGTTTCGAGTTAAGTCGTTCTCGATTATATGTCGGTTTAAAAAAAAAATAAAAAATAAAATAAAAAAGTTTACGTCATTATAATCAACTTTATGTCTGTCCGCTATAAATATTGGAATCATAATATCACTAGAAAACCATTAAAAGCACATGAAATCATGTTACTGTACAATAAATAAAAAAAGCACATAAAATCGTGTTAATGTACGATAAATAAGAATAAAAGCATATAAAATCTTATTAAAATAAGTACAGTAGTTCCAATATCTACCGTAAGGCGTCGTCACTCATCATTCCCGCGAAACCGCTATTGTTTTGAATTGATTAGTTTATGCATGGTATACGTCTGTTTATCGGCTACTCTCATTAATTTATGACCTTATATTTTGCCCCCATGGCACCTAAGGAAATTCCTAGTGCAAGTGCTTTATTTGTTTGTAAGCTAAAATAGATTCTTATTAACCATATATTATTGAAAATTGCATTCATGAATAAAGTACAGAACTAGGAATGGTTATTTTCGGTTTAGCCTAGACAAGTAAATTTGGTGTAGCCTAACCTAGGCTAGCCTAGAGACAAGCTAATTCGATTTAAGTCTTTTTTCGACTTAAGTCGTCTCTCCTGGAACCAATTAACGACGTTGGGTGAGGTATACCTGTATATCAATAATGAACTAAGAAAATGGTGATAAAAAGGTTAAAAAGCACCAAATAATTTGACTTGAAAACTATACAGTACTACAGGATACAGGGTACCATACCCCCAATATGGTAATTTTTTTTGCCTATAAATAATGGACTGACTTATAACCATATCGGCTTACAACTGGTCAGTTGGAACTGATCAGGGTTGTAAGTTGATGACTACCTGTACTTCCTTCATCTTTCTTATGCATAACCTTTTGTTCAGTCACACATAAGTATTCCATATACAGTAAACTACGTCATACTGATACCAGACCTAAAGCCTGGAACCAGTTGTCAGGTTTCCCCAGTTTATCCTGGTCCCTTGATGAGAGCTAATTGTCAAGGAGAATTATATGTTAACACCAACTCACTTTGTTTCTTGCAAACCTCTTACCTCCTGAGTGTTACTACCTATATTGTAGTTATGTTAGTAATATGTAGTCAATTTTTAATATATGGATATAATATTGCAACAATTAAACTAGAGTGATCGATGCTCTAGAGGTTCCATTCTTTCATACACTCTACTCCAAGTTTAGCTGTAATATTGATAATCTTAGTCATCTTTCTCAGATTATGTTTTCATTGTAAGTGGCAAAAGGTCGAATTAAAAATATCTCTAATTAAATTGGCACAGTCTTCAATGACATTTACATATTAGTTTTTTTTTAAATATTATTCAATCTTCTCTCACAAAATTTTGATGTGACATTCTGAAATTATTTACCATATGTCTAAATTCTGTGATATGAGGTAACTACAATTTCAATATATAATGGGTTTAAAGCTTTAGTGAATTTAATTTAATATTAATGGCTCAAAATGAAAGTTTATAAATGCATACATGCATATGCAGAGATGTTATTCTATCTTTTAAGAGAAATGTTTAAATCAAAGCACACATTCATTTACCAGATGACCCACTCATACCATTCTTAAAATCTCGGCTCCAAGGAGATAAAGGGTTGCCACAATATTTCCTCTCACCCTGCCGCACTGCTTCTGCCACAAACAGCTTAAGTGGAGCACAACTCTTGGGACCTAACAACATTAGTTGGTTTCTTTTTCCCCTCTTCTGATCTTTTCACACTCTTGATATGCACTGAGTATCTAGTGCTCTTTCCCTCCATCATTTTCATTGTTCATGGGCTTCCTTTCAGCCTTACTCCACATTCTTTGCTAGTCATGTCACATTTGCTTTTTTCATAAATCAAAATTAACTCTGCAGTATTTGGTCTAATTTATCAGACGGCTTTCCTTCGATGTCCAATCTTTACTTTACCTCCAAATATCTCACTCTTTCCATTCTTGACACAGATATCATTCTTCCTAAACACCTCATCTCTATTATATTCAGAATATTCCTTTCATCTTCTCTTTCATTCCAAGTCTCCACTCCATTAATTGCTATAGGAGCAATCAATCCATACAACTTTTTTTTTAACTTTCGTTTCCTTATACCTACTTCTCATCGCACTTTCCACCACACTTAAACATTTACTCACTTCCTTCAACTTGCGGCTCCCCTTCTTAGCTCCTCCATTCACTGTTACACGTAATACTCTCCAGTTTTTCACGCATCTCACCTTTCACCCTTTCATAATTTCACTTTTACTAGTGTTCACTCATAATTTCTGTCTCCACACAATCTTACAAAGTCATACAAACTCTTTTAGTTTGTCTTCGGAATTAGCTACTGGTGTAGTGGGCATCCATAAATAACAATGATGCATATCTCTTACATTTTTATATTTTATCTCCAATTTCAACTTCTTCGCTGCACTATTGCATTTATATCTCATACCACTCTATCCAAAAAGACATTTAGCAACCATGGTAACATCACACAACCTTGATATAACTCTACAGTCGTCTTGAATTAATACTGTATCATTTCAGAATGGTACTTTAAAAATCTCTGTCATATGCTTTCTCTTAGACCCTAATTGCCCCAAAATATCCTTACTAATTTCTACTTACTCCTCACATACCTATCTTTGTAAAAACACTTGAACCATGCATCTTCTTCTTCTCCTGAACTAGCATACTTCTTTCCTGATCACTCTGTCGTTTCCTCTCCTAAATTGCTCAGTTAACACTTGCATATACTTTCCAACAGCTCTCGACAATCTGTGAAATCTAAGACTAGTGCATTCACACTTATCTCCCTTCTCTTTGTGCAATGGGACTAAACTTGCGCTTTTCCAGACCCTCCTTTCCGTAAAACACACATTCAACAACTTCATCGTACATACCATCATTGCCTCCAACATATGTCAGATATGCAACTTTACAACTATTCAACTATAATGCCTGACCAGGTTTCATTAATTTCAGTACCCCTTGTACCTCTTATCTCATAATTGCCCTAGCACTCTTAGCAAATCTTGCCACTCTGTGATCTCAATCTCTTCCATTTTTGCTCCCCCTCCATCAAGCCCTCCTACTCAGCGCCGCCTTTGGCAGTTTGAGCATACCCATTGTGAAGATTTGCGTAACTTCCTCTTTGACTTCCCATGGGATGACTACTGATCAGGTAGCTCTAAAAGTTGCTGAGATCATAACCTTGGAAATGGAGGCTTACATCCCCTCCTATATGAAAACTTTTTCTCCCCCTAATCCTTGGTTTGACCAGCCTGCTCCATGGCTATTCAGGGCATGGATTGGGCACACAGGTCATACCAAGCCTCTCCTTCTGATTTAACTTACTCTGCTTTTATTGTAACAATCGCAGTACTGCTCAGATTTGGAGGTCTAATGCCCATTATAAGAAAGAAAGTTGATGACCTTAACTCTTCTCCCACTGACAGATGTTCTAGTCCTTAACCAAAAACCTCTCCAAGAACTCCTGTAACTCAAGCTTTCCCCCTCTCATTTGTTCTGATGATTCTGTAGCTTGCTCTCCCACTGACAAGCCACTCTTTGGCTCTCATTTTTCTGCCAAGTCTTTCATAAACAATTCCAGAGCACCTCTCCCTCAATCTTGACCCCTCTCAAATCCTATGCCCTCCCTTATCCTTTCTTCACACAAAGTTCATAAGGTTCTTCGTTCGCTTAAAACTCACAAGGCATCTGGTCCTGATGGTATTCCTTCAAGGTTCCTTAAGGAGTTTGCAGATGAACTGGCTCCAGTGCTTTGCTGTCTTTTTTGCCTCATTCTCTCAAGCAGAATCTATCCTTTATCTTAGAAGCATGCTCTAGTGCAGCCTGTTCCTTAGAAGAGTGACTGCCCTATTCCTTCAAACTACCGACCTATTGCTCTAACCTCTTCTATTGCTAAAGTTTTCAAAACCATGCTCAATGCTCACTTTTTGAAATGTCTTGAATCTAACTCGCTTAATTCCAATCACCAGTACGGCTTCCGCAAGGCAAGATCCACTGGTGACCTCCTGTCATATCTTACTTATGTATGGTCATCTTCTTTGAGGAACTATGGGGAATCCTTTGTTGTCACCCTTGATATCTCTAAGGCTTTTGACAGAGTCTGGCACAAGGCTCTTTTGGCCAAACTCCCTGCCTATGGCTTTAACCCTTCTTTCTGTTCTCTGATTTCCAGTTTACTTTCTGACCGTTTTATATCTTTGGTTGTTGATGGTGCAACATTTAGCTCATTCCTGTTACCAGTAGTGCACCACAGGGGTCAGTTTTTCACCTACTCTGTTCCTTCTCTTCATCAGTGGTCTTCTTCAGTCTCCATCTTCCTCTCTTCTTCACACCTTTGCCGACGTTTCTACCCTTCAGTTTTCCTCTGCTCTTTCTTCACAACCTTCATCTCCTACTCGTAATTAGTCTCATATCACTCTTTCTTCTACTCTCAACTCCGATTTGCAGAGGGTATCTGAGTGGGGCACCCAGAATTTAGTTTAATTTAATGCCTCCAAGAAGACAGTTTCTGGCTATCTCTTTATCTTCTCCTCCTGATAGCCCTATTGTCTTTGAAACTCACGAAATTTACATTCTTAATTCTATCAACTTATTAGGAATCCATATGGCCTCTACCTTGTCTTGTAGGAATCACATAATCCAAATTTTTAAATCTGCATTCAAAAAAATTGGGGGTTCTGTTTCGTTTTCGTCATTACTGTTCCTCATTACAGTTACTCAAAATCTGTCAAGGTCTTATTCGTCCCTGCTTAGAATACTGCTCGCACATCTGGGGTGCTTTTTCTTATACTTATCTCCTTGATAGGTTGAATTTAAGGCAGTCAAACTCATTAATGACCCTTCTCTTAATTCTAATTTGGACTCTCTTTCTCTTCACCGTAAGGTATCATTACTTTCTCTTTTCTATATCTGCTAGCAACTGCTCTTTCTCCATCTTCCTCCAGACTCTGGACCTCTCTTTCTCCTTCTGTTTTTCCTAATTCTTATAACCTATCTTCCTTCAAAAAGCAGATCTCTCATAATTTTAGGGCCTAATCCTGCCATATCTCAAGGTCCTCAGTACTTTGACTATTCTTTCAGTTTGTCCTTTTCCTTTGTATATCATTACCTCATCTCTGCCTTGTCCGTAACCATTTTCTTTTTCTTCATATTAATGTTTTCTTCGTGCCCGGGCCTTTATTGATGGGGCAATAATAAAGCAAGCTTTCAGTGTTAATTGGGTGTTAGTAATACTCCTTATTTCTTATAGAATCATCAACAAAGACTGAAAAAACATTCTTTGGTTTCAAATCCCTGCTAGCAAGTAAATTCTGTATGATAAAGAAAGAGATTGAATATAATATATTAGTAGCATAGATGATGTATATTCTTAGATTTATTGCTGTGTATGATCAACTTTTTATGGAGTATTATTGCATAGTCTACATACAATGGCTGCAATCCTCCTATGAAGGTGGTTGGAAGAATCAGTGCACAACCTTAACCCTGCTTAACACTGGGGAGGGTCTCTGTCCTCTCTCTCTGCCCCATTTATTAAAACTACTATAAGACACAGGAAACACAGAGATGATATTTTTGTACCCATGCCCCAAATGAAAGAAAGGAAAGACAGAGTAATAGAGAAAGAGTAAATGAAATATTTGAACTGGGAGAGGATGTTCAATACCTCACTTGTATTGTTTAGAAAACTTGACTGTGTTTGGCCCTCAAGTTTGCAAACTGCAAGATATCGCTTTTCATTATCATCTGTTAAGTTGCTGAGTATGCGAGAAACTTAGATCTATTTTTTATACTTCATATCCCATTGAAGAAAGCAGGGTGGCCACAGCTGTAGTAAAAGAGCTGAAGTATCAATGCTGAAGTAGATCTTGCTCATCTATGCTTCTTTTGACTTTTGCTTTCTTAGAGAAATAGAAGATGATATCGATGGGAAAATCCTATTTTCCCACTCCCTTGTCTCTTCATAGCTTTATGCTTTGCAAATGTTATAAATGTGGAGGTCTGTCTCTTCCAGTATCAGGGATAAAGATTAGCTGGAATTATATTATTTACGTGACTTCAAATGAATTTAAACAACAATATAGGGTGTTAAGTTGTTTTTAACCTTTTATCACCTTTTGATATTATATTGCAGATTTTAAGCATAAGATTAGGGTTCTTTGTTTCTTTTAAATATATGTTCCACATATTTCTTGTTCTTCTCATCAATAGGGATGGGAGTCTTAACTGGTGTTTCAAATATTTTTTTTTGTCTATCAAAATGTAAAGGCTGCAATCCCCATGCAAGTTAGGTAGCTAAGTCACACGCAAAAATGCTACCAATCTCTCCCTTTATGTGATCGGTTTTACGTCACGGATTCCCATTTTACTAAGAGCTAGGACGGTGCCTTATTGATAAGGACTTTGGTTATGGCAAGTGTGACCATTACCCTTTCTAACCTCAGACCATGGCGGGCCTCGAACCCTCAATCTGACGAATCTTAGTCGCAAGCGTTACCACTATGCCACTTATTCACAACCATGCACATTCAAAAATCCAGTTATTAGGGTTCTGTTTTTCTTATTAAATTCCCTTGTGAACCTCGTCTTTTTGTGGAGTAAAGATATAAGAGGCAGGCTTCTCGACTGCTTACTTCCCTCCATATAGTGTAAGCTATGGAATGCAGAAAGGGACATGGAAGCTTTAATCCTTCTCCAACATCCCAAATATCTCTTTATCAAAAAATATAAAGTTTTGTCATTGCTAATATATATATACTAATGTTTGTCCAATATATATAATTGATAAGAGTACTGTAATACATATTCAATGTAATTATAAATTTCTTTGTAGATTGGTTGATGAATACAGTGAATTAAGAATGCGGTTCGAGAAAGCAATAAATGAAATAAAAGCACAGAAACGGGAAATTCGAGAAATTCAGAATCAACAAGATGACATGGAATTATCCAATTTGAAATTAAAACAGGATCTCAAAGGCAGTGAAGGAGACTTCAATTCCCAACTGAATTTGATGACTTTAAGAATACAGGATCTCACTAACAAACTCACAAACTCTGAGAAACAGGTAATCATTTCGAAAGTTTTTGTTCCTGATTCTTTGAGTCACATGGCTGTTTAATCTTGTAATGCAATTCTCCATTCTGTATAATATCATATATGATAATTTTGATTAGATACATTTACTTGAATGTAGCACTCATATTTTGCTGTTACAGGAAGTGGAATCTGTTATTAGTACTTACAAGGAGTGTCTAGAATCTCTGTGATGATTGTCCTAGTAAATTTTTATGGTGTAAGTCTTCAGAAATCTCTGGTGTTCATCATTTTGTGAAATTTCTATATTAAGCTGCATGCATGTAGTCTGTAGATAATTTTTTTTTTCCCTAGGTGCGCCTCCTAAAGCAAAAAGTTAGTCGAGCTGAAAGTCGAGATCGAAGACGAACTCAGTCTTTAAAAGGCAGAGAATCCTTTACATTGTCAAGAGATATGGAAATGAAGTTATCACAGTTAGAATCCAAAATTGAGCAGCTTATCAAACCGGAATCAAGAGTAGATGTAAGGAATTTTGTTGACAGTTTTCAAATTTTTTTATCATTACATATTTGACACTCATTCAGTCATGTTGTTTAGCATTTCTCTGTTATATGTATAATATTAGTAGAGAACTTTATCTTACTGATAACATCATTGTCTCATGCTAGATGTTATATGAGGCATTTTTGTAAAAACTGACCATTTGTAGGTTGAGAGCATACTACACTAAGGTAATGTGTTATATTATTATATTACCATGTAATCAACAGGCTGTTTATTTTATCTGTGTGTTCTTACATTCTTTACGTATATTTGAAGAAAATAATGTACTGCATCCCTTGAAACATATTCCCTTTACATTGTCATTGTGAATTTTGAGCATTCTTGAAGTTTCCTTCTGTTACCCATATATATGACCTAACAACATCTGCAGTCTGTTTTTTATTGAATGGGATCATATTTCTTTTTATTATAGTTAAAGGAGATATAGCATCAAGAAACTTTTTACCCACAAATTTACATTGCCAGTCTAAGTGTAAAGAAAAATACATGACGTCATCTTTATACTTATCAATGTAGCTTAGAAGTGCATCAATATTTGAATGTGCTCAGGTTTTGGCGTGTATTTAGTATTTCATATTTGTTCCACGTATTGTTTGCTGTGTGGGTAAATAATACATTTCTCCTTCAAAGAAGTTTCTGATTCCCCCAGTCAGAATAATTATTGCTAGACTTATTTTTTTGTGTTAGGCATTGATTTATATTTTTGTTTAAGATTTTCCTTCTCAGTTTTATTAGTTATCCAGTTTTTGTGACATTTTGACAGTTGTATTTTATGACTATATATATATATATATATATATATATATATATATATATATATATATATATATATATATATATATATATATATATATATATATATATATATATATACTGGGGATCCCCGTATTACGTCAGGGTTCTGTTCCTTACAGCTGACTTAACATGGATTTCAACGTAAGTCAGAAAGCACCTAAATTCAAACCTAGTTCCCATCAATTTTAAAAATAAATACTCTAAAACATAGAAAAATAATCTAAGTTCTTACTCTAAGACATAGAAATAGTAAACCTAAACTTAACAGTATTGCTTACCTTTACCTGTGTAATCTAAAACATAAAAAGAGTCAAAGTACACTACAGTAGAGTACAGTATATTGTACACTATTGCATACCTGTACTCGTGTGGTCTGCTTGCACACTAGAATGGGTATTGCAAGGCAGGGAGAGACAGGATGCTGGAGAGGCAAGTGGTAAGGAGACTGGGGCAGGTGAGTCTGGAGAGGCAAAAGAACATGCAGCAGATGATGGAGATGCTAGGGCAGGTGAGTCTATAGAGGCACCGGAGGTAGAGTGTACAGGATCTGTTGGTGGGGGCTCTACCTTCACAAAGAATTGGTCGAGGTGAGTCTAAAAGGATACCCTCTTCTCCTGCCAAATTTCCATGTAACATCGCAGGGCATCATTGATCACTTGGCGACCTTAGTGTACCTGACAGTGTAGGGTCCTGAGTCTCGAGCTTTGCCAACGCTTCCTCTACCAGGGCAAACGTGTCTTCCAATACCCTGATTGTGAATCACTTGGGTTCTGGGCTTGGTATTCCTTCATCCTCTTTAACCATTTGCTTCTCCAGCTGAATGAAGTCCTCGGCAGATAACTCCTCTCCTTGAGATTCCAGCAGCTCTTTTACATCATCGGCCTCTACCTCAAATCTGAGCTCTTTACTCAGGGCAAGTACATTTTTAGTGACAGCCTTAACTGTCTCCCCAAAGCCATGGAAGTCATTCAGAAAACAGGGGCACAATTTCTTCCATACCTCATTCAAGTTCGCCTGATTAACTTCCTCCCAAGCATCAGCAATATTCTTCACAGCCTGAAAAATATTGTATGACTTCCAGAAGTCCTTGAGAATCAAGTTCTTGTCCTTTTCAGTTGCCCTGAGAGCCATAGCATTTGTCCATTGGAGTTAGTAGGCTTCGAAAGAGGAAGTGACCCCCTGATCCATTTTCTGTAAGAGGGAAGTGGTATTAGGTGGAAGGTAAACCACCTTTGCGTTGTCCAGCAATAGCAACACCTTAAAGGGCAGACCCTTGGAGGCACATTACCTCTCCAAATTGTTGCTGAACCAATCCTCAAATATCTGAAGGGGTATCCAAGCCTTCTTGTTTTACTTCCAGATGACTGGCAGATGATCCTTGAAATGCCATTGAATGCCCTTGGGTTTTCTGCGAAGTAAACCAACAAGGGCTTAAGCTTGAAGTCTCCGGCAGCATTAGCCCCCAAAAGCAAAGTCAGTCTCTCCTTGCTGACATTATTAGCCCCCAAAAGCAATATCAGTCTCTCCTTGCTGACATTATGGCTTGGTGCTGTCTTCTCCTCCTTGGCGAAGTACGTACAACTAGGCATACACTTCCAAAACAAGCCAGACTCATCCACGTTAAATACTTGTTCAGCACTGTGACCCCCTCCCTAATTATTTCTGCTAACACACTGGGAAACTATTTTGTTGCTTCCTCATCATTACTAGCAGCTTCACCTTGCACCCTTAGGTTATACAAATCAGCACGACTTTTAAAATGATTAAACCAACCCCTACTGGCCACAAACTCTTCACC
The DNA here is from genome assembly GCA_037179515.1 of Halocaridina rubra. Lineage (NCBI taxonomy): Eukaryota > Metazoa > Arthropoda > Malacostraca > Decapoda > Atyidae > Halocaridina > Halocaridina rubra. Next base: position 61,272 of record JAXCGZ010006140.1, read on the forward strand.
TCCACCCCCATCCCCCTTTTCTCTCTTCAAGGCTTCGAACAGTATTCTAGCCTTGTTTTACCATGAGGTTCACTGGGATATGCTGTCAATGCTGGTCATCAAGCCAAACTGCCAGCAATATCTCCATGTCAATTTTAAGGCAACTATACTGCTTAGTAATCACAGTGGTCATCAATGAGTAGAACCTTTCACATGTTCACGGATGCGATCTTTACCTTTAATGATCGTTGTCACGGTTGTACAGACTAATCCTAGTGTGCGGCCAATGTTCGACACGAGAAACGATGTGGCAGGTGAGAGTAAGCTGAGTGGTGGTTCTTCTTCCTCTTCTAATGCTACATGATGCCATATTCTTTTACAACGCTCAACAGACTATTTTGCATAAAATCGTATTTACGGCTGTGTTTGGTACTTTTTTTTTATATTCAATATAACCATACTGTACATAAACAAATAAATGAATAAACCCATTAATATGATATATGCAAATACAGCTGTGCTTCTAGCTTTGTATTTGTCCGCTGCACTCACAGACTGTTCGGCACGTGAGCTTTCAACTTGCCGCACAAGCCAGGTAGGTCGAATAATTTATTTATTATTTATTGGCCTCCAGTGTAACTGCGGAACGACTTATCTCTGAGCGACGTTCAGGTACCTTGGAACGACGTGAAACGGAGCCACTCTGTATATATATATATATATATATATATATATATATATATATATATATATATATATATATATATATATATATATATATATATATATATATATATATATATATATATATATATATATAACCAATTAAGCATATTACATATGTGAAAACATGATTTTTTTTTTTTTTTTAAATGATTCATATATATATATATATATATATATATATATATATATATATATATATATATATATATATATATATATATATATATATATATATATATATATATATATATATATATATATATATATATATATATATATATATATATATATATATATATATATATATATATATTTTGTTAAATATAACTGCTGTTTTTACATTTGCAATTTTTTTGTATAAATTTTCCAAAGTTCTTATAATAACTTTCTCATTATTGCTGAGACTATGAATAAGTCGGAAAATTTAATAGAATTCATAACGTTTCGTACAGCTTCGTACATTATCAAATGATTGTCTAGTTGGTAGTGGATGGAGGTTATATATTATATTTAATATCCACCTTTAGTTTATATATATATATATATATATATATATATATATATATATATATATATATATATATATATATATATATATATATATATTATATATATATATATATATATATATATATATATATATATATATATATATATATATATATATATATATATATATATATATATATATATATATATATACACCTAGTTCTCAGAATAACGCCTAGATAAGTTCTCAGAAGTGTTGGGTAAATGAAAAATCGCATGAAAAAACGAGTCATTTTCCATAGGAAACAATGATAAAGGGCATAGATACGTTCCAGACCTTACATAGACACACCATGCCAAAGATATAGGATAAGTAAAAAACATATTTTATTACTACATAGCAAAGCAGAAAGCCCTGTATCTATTTTTAAGAGTATACAATAGATATTCATATTCACTTTACAGCTAGAAATTAACATACGTTACTGTACTGTACTCTATTATGCAGTGGGCAACAGTCATACAGTACACTGGGACATGCATGGTGGCCTTGAGCAAGTAACTTATGAGGTAGAAGAGGAGGAGGATGCAGGAGAACGAACCTCTATCTGCAAATGTAAACAATGATAAAATAAAAACTATAAATAACCAAAGCAAGACTAAAAAGACAAAAAACAAAATTAATTATGCAATGCCTAAATCTACCATATGACAGATTAAAAAACTTAATCTACATTCTCTAGAGAGGTGCAGAGTTAGGGGGGATATGATTGAGGTGTATAAATGGTTTAAAGGGATTAACAAGGGTGATATTAATAAAGTTTTAAAAATTCATGATCAAACCAGAACTCGTAATGGGTATTGGATTTAAGCTTGATAGATTTAGGTTCAGAGGGGAAATTGGTGAAAATTGGCTTGGTAATACCGTAGAGTAGCTGATGCATGAAACAGGATCCCTAGTAGGATAATAAATGCCAATACCTTAGACACCTTCAAATGTAGCTTAGATAGACATATGACAGAGGTAGAGTAGGTGTATATATAATGTATAATGATGATGGTCTTTTCTCATTGTAATCCTCTTTGTACTTGTGGAAGAAGCGTCTGCGGGCGCTTACTTTTTATAAAAAAAAAAGGGGGGGGGCATTATTCGCGAAATTCGAATTTTTTTAACTATTATTTTTTGGGGGCGTTATTGCAGTTTCGCGGATAAAAGAATCGCGCATAAAAGGAACAAGGTGTATATATATATATATATATATATATATATATATATATATATATATATATATATATATATATATATATATATATATATATATATATATATATATATATATATATATATATATAGCAGTCACCTCTCGAATTTATGCCAGGATAGGTTATGAAAATGACCGTGTCAAACAAATTTCACGTATTGTAAAGAATCTATTTCCATAAAGAATAATGTTAATAGACATAGATCCGTTTCACAAGCGTGTATAGATACACTATACCAAAGAAAAAAGCTAAGTAAAACACAGTTTACAAGTACATAACCAAGCTGAAGTATGTATGTAAGTAAGCTAAAAATAAACAAGTACAGTATTAAAGATATACAGATAAACAAAAAATAAACAAATCAACTCAATCTGTATACGGTGGCAACAGGTGTGTGGTGGCGGTGATGACAGTGCTAAGCCATAACGATTTTCTGACTGGATTATTCAGAGGAAAATGGACGTAATGACCACCAACCAAATCATGTGCCTTTGTTTGCAGTGTGGTCGGTTAGGACCCACTATAA
>JAXCGZ010006141.1:0-7500 GCA_037179515.1 Halocaridina rubra
GGTGGCTGGAGTATAACTTCAAGAGACAGAAAATGAGAGAGATCTAGGAGTAAACATACTGGCAGATTTGTCTCCAGAAATACATATAAATGGCATAGTAATGGCAGCATATGCATTTTTATCAAATGTAAGAGTAGCCTTCAGGCACATGGACAAGGAAATGTTCAGAAATATTTATGTAACCTATGTGAGGCCAAAACTCGAACATGCAGCCCCCTTTTGGAATCCGCACTTGAAAAAGCACATAGCTAAGCTTGAAAAAGTTCAAAGACATGCCACGAAACTGGTGCCAGAAATACGCAATCTCAGTTATGATGAGAGGCTGAGGGAATTAGACTTACCATCACTCGAAGCTAGAAGAGTGAGGGGGGATATGGTGACAGTCTTTAAATTCCTTCATGGTTATGATAGAGTGGATAGGAATCGATATTTTGATATGGCTAGCTCTAGAACTAGAGGTTATAGTTTGGAGCTTCGTAAGAAAACTTCTTTGCAGGATGTAAGGAAATACTTTTTCAGTGTAAGAGTAGTTGATAACTGGAATTCGCTAAGCGAGGAGGTAGTTAATGCTATCTCAATCCATAGTTTTAAGGACAGGTATGATAAGTATCACTAAGTCTAAAATGGAACCGATCAGGAGACGGGAAGATACGAGCTTTGGGCTCTTTCCCGTAAACACAATTAGGTAATCACACACACACACACACACACCACACACACACACACACACACACACACACACACACACACACACACACACACACACACACACACAGACAACAAACAGTTAAATGACAACCTAAATGAATTAAATATTAGTTCACTGCTCTCTTCTGAAAGAGACGAGATGCAGCTTGGAATGTCAAGATTAAGGAAAGCATCGAATAGTTTAGAAAAGAGTTTCAGGAGCTGAATACGGAACATGATGCTTTGAAAACTTCCTTTGCTGATGCACTAAAGGGGAATGTGGCAGTAAAAGAGGCAGTGATGGTGGTGGTACTGGAAAACAGACAAACAGTTGACTATAAAGGAACAGTATTCAAAAAAATTAAAACATTGTGATGGAAAGGGCAAATCCACTGATTAAACAGGCACTTGATAAAGAGAAGACAGAGGTAATCTCAGGCTTAAGCGAATTCTAGGAGCCAACATGGCAAGGGAGACTTGAAGAAAATAAAGCTAGGGTTGTAGACCTGATAAGAAAAGTTGGAGTACTTTGTGGTCCTGAGGATATTGTAAACATTCACTAACTAGGTAAATATTTTTGGGAGGGAAAGCAGAGACCAACAAAAGTAAGCTTTGAGAGAGGGGACACATGTAGAGAATTGTTGATGAGGAAAATAAGTCTAAAAGACCTTGAAGAATTCAAAGAAGTGTTCGTTAGACGAAACAGAACGCAGAAGGAGATGGAAAGGATAAAAAACTTGATGCAAGAGGCTAGAAGGTTAAATGAGGAAAGAAATGAAGAAGAGAAGAAAAATTTTCATTTCAGAGTTCTTCCAGACAAAGGGGAGATAAAAAAGATAATGTCAGAGGATCAGGAAATGGGGCCTCATTAAGATTGTTATACACAAATGCTGATGGATTAACTAGTAAGGCAGTAGAATTAAAAGATAGGATTCACAGCAGTAAGGCAGATATAGTAGCAGTTACAGAGACTAAGTTGAGTGAGGACATAAACAGTGTCAGAGTTTTTCTTAAGGGCTTCAGAATATTAAGGGTTGAAAGATCTGAGAGAACTGGTGGAGGGCTATAGAAAGTGAGTTCAAGGAATCTCTTGTTGCTCGCATAAATACTGGGTCAGAGAGCATTATAATAACTGTTGTATATAACCCACGAAGGAAGCAGCATAGGCTAGAAGTTTATGAGGAAAGTCATATAGGTACTACTGAAGTTATAAACTCAGTTGTTAACAAGGCACGGGGGAGAAAATGTAGGGTTTTGATTATGGGATATTTTAATCATAAAGCAATAGATTGGATAAATCTTGACCCAAACTGTGGTGAGGACTCATTCGGGGCAAGATTCATAGATTGCGTACAAGAAAATGTCCTACACCAAAATGTACTGGAACCAACGAGGACCAGGGGTGGAGATGAGCCATCACTACTTGATCTGATATTCACATGAGGAGGAACTATCCAAAAGGAGATTACAACAAAATTAATGAGCTTTTTAAAGTTATTGACTGGAGGACGTTATTTTACAACAAATCTGTACAAGAAATGTACGACATATTTTGTGAGAAATATGGGAAGATAGTAGATTGCTGCATACCTGTCACCAAAGTAGGTGTAATTTATGAAAGAGAGAAATGGTTTGATAATGAGAGTAAAAGAGCTAAGGAGTGGAGAGACAAATGCTGGAAAAGTCATAGGAGGAAGAAAATAACATGATTGGCTGGCAAATTACAAAAGAGCAGGAAATTATTACCTAAGTAAAAGAAGAGAGGCAGAGAGAGACTATGAAAGGGACATCACCAGGAAGGCTAAAGAAAATCCTAATCTTTTCCACAGCTTTATCAGAGGAAAACTGAAGGTAAAAGAACAGGTTTTAAGGCATAAGGGAGGGGATGGAAGCATCACTGAGATGGATGAAGAGATCTGCAAAGAATTGAGCAAGGAGTTTCTGTCAATATTTACAGTAGAAAATACCCCACCCCCTCAGATTGCAGAGAGAGAAGCTCATGGATCAGTATTAGAGAACATCATGCTTTCCGGCACAGAGGTATGCAAAGCACTGATGGAGTTAGATGTCCATAAAGCTACAGGTCCTGATGATATATCCCCTCATGTACTTAAAAATTGTGCAAACTCAATATCAGTGGCCTCAAGTATCATCTTTAAAAAGTTACTGGAGTCAAGGAGATTCCAAAATGCTGGAAACAAGTGAACGTGATACCTATCTTCAAAAAGGGAAGGAGGGATACCGCTCTAAACTATAGACCAGTTTCCTTGACCAGCATAATTTGCAAAGTTATGGAGAAACTACTAAAGAAACATATCTCTCTTCACTTGGAATCCCTCAACTTTTTGTCAGTGAGACAACATGGCTTCAGAGAAGATAGATCAACTTTAACAAACTTATTAGAATTTTATGATGAGGTAAGCTGAATCTTACAGGAAAGAGAGGGCTTGGCTGATTGCATATTTCTAGACTATCAGAAAGTATTTGACACTGTCCCACGTGGGAGACTTATTAAGAAGCTGCTAGCAATGGCTAGAATTGGTGAAAATGTCTTGGAGTGGATAAAAACTTACTTAGAAGGAAGGGAACAGAGGGTTAGAGTAAGACACTCAGTGTCTGAATTGGGAAGAGTTAGTAGTGGAATTCCAGAAGGTTCAGTTTTAGGGCCACTTTTTTAATTGTATTTGTAAAATGATCTACCAGAGTCTGAAAATTTATTCATGAATATGTTTGCGGATGATGCAAAGATTGTGAATAAAGTAAGAAACGAAAACAATGGTAGAGAACTTCAGGAAGATCTAAGTAGTCTACACGAGTGGTCAGAAATGTGGCTACAGAAATTCAATTCTTCAAAATGTAAGGTAATGAGAATGGGCACAAGTGCAAGAAGGCCCAAGCTTGACTACTCGGTGGCACGGGTACAACTTCAAGAGACAGAGAATGAGAGAGATCTAGGAGTAAACATTCTGGCAGATTTGTCTTCAAAAACGCATATAAATGGTATATTAAGAGCAGTATATGCTTTCTTAGCAAATGTAAGGGAAGCCTTCAGGCACATAGGCAAGGAAATGTTCAGAAATATTTTTGTAGCCTATGTGAGACCAAAATTTGAATATGCAACCCCCTTTTGGAATCTGCACTTGAAAAATCATGTAGCTAAGCTTGAAAAAGTTCAAAGATATGCCACGAAACTGGTGCCAGAAATACACAATCTCAGTTATGATGAGAGGCTGAGGGAATTAGACTTATGATCACTCGAGCTAGATTGAAAGGGGATATGGTGACAGTCTTTAAACTCCTTCATGGTTATGAGAGTTGATAGGGATCGATATTTTTATATGGCTGGCTCTAGAACTAGAGGTCATGGTTAGAAGCTTCGTAAGCAAGCTTCTTTGCATGATATAAGTGAGTATTTTTCTAGTGTTAGAGTAGTTGACAATGGGAATTTGCTAAGTGAGAAGGTAGTTAATGCTAGCTCAATTCATAGTTTTAAGGACAAGTATGATAAGTATCATTAAGTAAAAAATTAAACCGATCAGGAGACGGGAAGATACGAGCTTTGGCCTCTTTCCCGTAAGCACAATTAGGTAATAAAAAAAAAAAAAAAAAAAAAAAAAAAAAAACTCACACACACACACACACATCACACACACACACACACACACACACACACACACACACACACACACACACACACACACACACAAAGACACACATGAAATAAAGAATTTTCACACGATGAAGCAACAAAGTTGACATGATGTGATCAGTTTTCGTTACAGACCCTGTTTTTTTACTAAGGCTAGGAGGGGATTGCCTTCTTGGAAATAACTTTGATTTTGGCAAGTTCAACTGTTACCTTGAATGAATGCCTTTTTAAACATCAGACCGTTGCTGGCCTCAAACCAACTACCTTACGAATCAAAGTCGCAATCGTTACAACTCACCCATTGTGGCAATAATGTTAAGTCACCATTATTCTACGTAATTAAACTATCGTTTTATGCTACCATTAGTCCTCATTATTGGGGTAAGACAGTGGAATTGGTCACCCATTTATCAACTCCCGAGTCGAATATTTTTACCACTCGGTTACCTGGGTGTCCCGTTAAAGCACTCTGTCAACAAACAATATCTATAATTATTCAGCCAAACAAACCAACAAACATTTTCTATTTTTACAATGGTTATTCTGTTACAAAACTAGGAACACATTTATAAGTAGACATTTAATTGAGTAAATACTGAAACATGACTGAAAATAAAAAACATTTCAAAGCAGTTTTATTTTACTACGACAACAATACCAGTGTCTCGAGAAAGAATATGATATAAAATGACCTTTGCAAATGGCCCAGGTATGCTTAGTGCCTTTGGCGCCACCAGTGAGATCTAGAATGAGAAATTTATGAATTCCGTTCCTCCTTTCACATGTGGTTGCTGTTTTTCACAGGCCTAAAATAACACTAGCTTTGGTCTTGACAGCTTTTTTAATTTTCCTTTGGGATCAATGATTCCAATTTGCATATTTGAAAACTAGGTCTAATTTTAGTAGATTCTTCTAGGTTTACTTGAAGTCAATGTCTCACACCTGACTCTTAAGAGACTAATTTTGGTCTTTGCATCATTTCCCATATACAGGATGAGGTAGAGAGGATGAACGTTTCTGAAAATTTCACAAAATTATCAATTTTAGCTTCAAAAACTTTTGTTGACAGGGAAGTGTTTGTATTGAATTAGCATTTAAAAAAATTAAGTGTTAAAAACAACATCCCTCATGTGGTGTCCATTTTTATTGATGCGTTTCTGAAGGCGTTCTTGGAAGTTGCCTTCCACTCTTTCCAGCATTGCTTTGTCGATTTGAGTAACTTCTACATGAATAGTTTCTTTCAAATCGTCCAAAATACAGGGTTTATGCTCATACAAACGTGCCTTGAGGTTTCCTCACAAGAAATAATCACACATGGACAAATGCGGGGACCGAGGGGGCCATGGAGCGTCAACAAACCTGGATATGAGGTGGTCACCTAAGAACGTCCATTGATGCTCTGTTTGTGTGGGCCGTCTCCCCATCCTGCTGAAGTCACATACATCGGATATGAATACATTTTAATTGTAATTCAGGCAAAAAGAAGTTATTTATCATCTCAATGGAATGCTCGGAGTTCACAAAAACAGCATTTCCATTATGGTCTTCAAAAAAGTAAGGACCAATGACGCCAGTTTTTCCAACAACAGATCAAACAGTCACTTTAGGCTATGCTGTGGTCTTCCGTGTAGTTCTCTCAGATTTTCAAGAACCCAATAACAACAATTCTGTTGATTTACCATGCCACTGAGATGAAAATGAGCTTCATCACTCATTAACAAAATGAGGTTGTCATTTACCTCAAAAACTACTTCCATATGATGAGTGAAGTTAAGCCACAGTACATAGTCCCCTAGTCTCAACTGTTGCCCAGTGACCAATTTGTAGGGGTGAAAATGCAGGTCTTCATGCAATATATGCCTTACTGAACGATTATCGATGCCAAGTTCAGTAGCATGCCTCTGAGCAGAGCGATTCAGACTGCAGAGCAAAGTTTGGCTGACGAATTTCACATTTTCTGGAGTACGTGCCGTTCGTGGGGCCCCACCGGTCTGCTATTCATTAGTGTACCTCGTGTACAAAGTGCATGAACACAACGTAAGATTGTGTTACAAGTGGGAACAACCTGACTTCTGTGAATATTAAATCGGCGACGAAACTTCCGTTGAACTGCTGTAACATATTCGTTATTCTTTATGAAACTGTCTAGGCGAACACGCGGTGATCTACCGTCCGCAGCGCCATGGCTTCAGCTGAAAAGAAAAGAAAATGCTAAGACATCATGGATCGAATAGTAACTGTCAGACATATGTCCCTTCCCTAGGGGCTGAGTGATAGCCATTTCAAAGTTGTCCGTTCCCTCTATCTCTCCCGGCATGTTTGGAATTACCTGGAAACTAACTCTGATCTCCTCTCAAAGCTTTATAGCCTGATAATGCCCTCTTTGATACCATCCTTCATCACTGGTCTGGGTTTGGAACATGCACAGAGCAGTACATGGTTGCTTTTCCAAAGTGGTTGAAGTACAAGTTATTATTATGTAATGCATGGCATATATTGGCATATATTTCGTTCATTACCATAGTGCTTAATTGAAGTACAGCAAAATTGAAGCTTATTATTATATAAACACATATGATATAAAGGTAAACTAAAACCTATTCAAACTATCGAGAATGTGCATATCCTTGGGTGTGGGAAGCAAGAATAACTCCTGCTTGTGTTCAGACATTTCGTAAAGCTGACTGAATTGGGATATGTGAGAAGCCTCACTGGGATTTGCTGTTACGCATAGAAAAGATATAGGAGGTGATTCTAGTGCAAAATATGCAACCAGAATTGTGCTTTGACTCTATCACTATCTTACGAAGGGAAATAGGTAATTTTATGTATGTAATTACGTAACTGTAATTACCTAATTTTGCTAACGGAAAACAGACCTTTGCTAGTAACTCCCTTTCTTCACTTCGGTTTCAGTTTTATATTCAATGATACTTATCATATTTGTCCTTAAAACTATAAATTGCCTTCGCATTAACGACTCCCTCGCTTAACGAATTCCAATCGTCAACACTAATAAAGTAATTCCTTACACCATGCAATTAATTTTCTAACGAAGTTTCAAACTATGACCTCTAGTTCAAGAGCCAGCCATATCAAAATATCGATCGCTATCAACTTTGTCAGAACCATGAAGAAATTGAAGTGTATAAATGGTTTAAAGG
>JAXCGZ010006141.1:12500-20000 GCA_037179515.1 Halocaridina rubra
GAAAACATGAATCATATTTTACCCCGACCGGGACTCGAACCTAGGACTTTTTGATTACTAAGTCAAGGCGCTACCACTACACCACAGAAGGTTAAAAGGAACCCAACCTTATAGCTTATATCTGCTATACTTAGGAATGAATGCATTCTAACTGAATGCCACTATGTTCATATTACAGATTCCCCAACCTCACTCGTGGCTTCATTTTAGCATTTAATTCATATCCCAATCTCATTCGGGCCATGAAATTATCAAATAAGCACATTACATATGTGAAAACATGAATCATTTTTTACCCCGACCGGGACTCGAACCTAGGACTTTTTGATTACTAAGTCAAGGCGCTACCACTACACCACAGAAGGTTAAAAGGAACCAAACCTTATAGCTTATATTTGCTATACTTAGGAATGACCGCATTCTAACTGAATGCCACTATGTTCATATTACAGATTCCCCAACCTCACTCGTGGCTTCATTTTAGCATTTAATTCAAATCCCAATCTCATTCGGGCCATGAAATTATCAAATAAGCACATTACATATGTGAAAACATGAATCATTTTTTACCCCGACCGGGACTCGAACCTAGGACTTTTTGATTACTAAGTCAAGGCGCTACCACTACACCACAGAAGGTTAAAAGGAACCAAACCTTATAGCTTATATTTGCTATACTTAGGAATGACCGCATTCTAACTGAATGCCACTATGTTCATATTACAGATTCCCCAACCTCACTCGTGGCTTCATTTTAGCATTTAATTCAAATCCCAATCTCATTCGGGCCATGAAATTATCAAATAAGCACATTACATATGTGAAAACATGAATCATTTTTTACCCCGACCGGGACTCGAACCTAGGACTTTTTGATTACTAAGTCAAGGCGCTACCACTACACCACAGAAGGTTAAAAGGAACCCAACCTTATAGCTTATATCTGCTATACTTAGGAATGAACGCATTCTAACTGAATGCCACTATGTTCATATTACAGATTCCCCAACCTCACTCGTGGCTTCATTTTAGCATTTAATTCAAATCCCAATCTCATTCGGGCCATGAAATTATCAAATAAGCACATTACATATGTGAAAACATGAATCATTTTTTACCCCGACCGGGACTCGAACCTAGGACTTTTTGATTACTAAGTCAAGGCGCTACCACTACACCACAGAAGGTTAAAAGGAACCCAACCTTATAGCTTATATCTGCTATACTTAGGAATGAACGCATTCTAACTGAATGCCACTATGTTCATATTACAGATTCCCCAACCTCACTCGTGGCTTCATTTTAGCATTTAATTCAAATCCCAATCTCATTCGGGCCATGAAATTATCAAATAAGCACATTACATATGTGAAAACATGAATCATTTTTTACCCCGACCGGGACTCGAACCTAGGACTTTTTGATTACTAAGTCAAGGCGCTACCACTACACCACAGAAGGTTAAAAGGAACCCAACCTTATAGCTTATATCTGCTATACTTAGGAATGAACGCATTCTAACTGAATGCCACTATGTTCATATTACAGATTCCCCAACCTCACTCGTGGCTTCATTTTAGCATTTAATTCAAATCCCAATCTCATTCGGGCCATGAAATTATCAAATAAGCACATTACATATGTGAAAACATGAATCATTTTTTACCCCGACCGGGACTCGAACCTAGGACTTTTTGATTACTAAGTCAAGGCGCTACCACTACACCACAGAAGGTTAAAAGGAACCCAACCTTATAGCTTATATCTGCTATACTTAGGAATGAACGCATTCTAACTGAATGCCACTATGTTCATATTACAGATTCCCCAACGCTAAAGGCAATATCTCTGATACATGGAAAATTGCTAAAACCATGCTTTCCAATAACTGTAATAAAAGTAGTAATATATCAATTATACCCGATGAGGTAGATGTAAGTGCTAAAGCAGAAGAGTTCAATAATAATTTTTTCGCTGAAGTGGGGAAAAAAAACCTTTGAAAAAACAAAAAAAGAAATAATAAATGAAATCAATAATAGTAATGGTGGTAATAATGATGATGATGGTAGTAGTAATAATAATAGAAATGTTGATAATGGTGTAAATAATAAAGATGGTGGTAGTAATGGTAATGATAATAGTGATGATGGTAGTAATAATAATAATAATGTTAATCTTCAAGAACATAGTGCATTCAATAGAAGTAATGATGTCTTTAACCCTACTACAGTAGATTGTAATACAGAAATCTTAGTAATAAAAAATCTGAAAGACTCTAATGCATATGGATCAGATGGAATTGGTTTTCGTTTTATTAGAGATTCATTATTTGTAATAGCATATTATCTGACGGTAATAATCAATACTTCCATAGTTACCAATATTTACCCAGATTTATGGAAAAATCCCCATGTAATTCCTGGTTTTAAAAATGGAAATCCTGACGACGTCTCTAACTATAGACCAATCTCTTTACTACCAATTTTATCAAAGATACTTGAAAAGATTGTTGCAAATCAGTTAAGTGAGTTTCTTGAAAAAAATAAACTTATTGCAAAAAGTCAACACGGTTTCAGGCCAAAATTATCAACTGAAAATGCCTTATTGAAAATATCAGATGAAATATACAAAAATATAGATAATAAGAAAATATCATTGCTACTACTACTCGATCTTTCTAAAGTTTTTGATAGTGTACACCTTACCATCTTATTAGAAAAATGCAAAAAAATGAACATTGACCCAAGTTGGTTCGAGAACTATTTAAAAAACCGCTACCAGTCAGTCAGAATAAAAGATGTAGTTTCAAGTCGCAAGAAGGTATTGTTTGGGGTCCCTCAGGGATCGATCCTAGGACCTATACTTTTTCTAATATATGTAAACGATCTAGTAAAATATTTACCTAACTGTTATGTCATTCAATATGCTGACGATACTCAAATCTTAATTGAAGGAGAAATTAATGATTTAGAAAATATTATTCGTAGAGCAGAAGAAATTTTGTATATGGCTAAACGTTACTTTCTAAAAAATGGTCTGTTACTTAATGAAACTAAAACCCAATCTATTCTTATCGGATCCAGACAATTATTATCAGAAGTTGATGACAATCTTCATATAAATTTTAACGGTAATATCATTAAGCCAATGAACTCGGTAAAGAACCTAGGTGTCTATTTTGACCGTTACATGAATTTTTAAATGCATATAGATGAAATTTATAAAAAAGTAATGGGTACTCTAATATATCTAAATAGGGTAAAAGACTCATTTGAAACATCAACTCGTATAATAATTGTCCAGTCCTTAGCTATGAGTTTAATTAATTACTGTCTCAAAGTTTGGGGATGTACAAATAAGACTCAATTACAAAGAATACAAAAGTTACAAAACTTTGCAGCACGAGTGGCTGTTGGCAATGTAAGAAAATACAAGCACATCTCTCCTGTTTTAAAAGATCTAGAATGGATAAAGATTAGAGATAAATATGTTTTTGATATATGTACCTTTGTTTTTAATATACTAAGAAACAATCTTCCTGATTGCTTGTATAATTTTTCTACAGTAAGCTCAGTTACCGGGTTAACTACCCGTCAAGGGGAAGATTTATTAGTACGAAAGTCTAAAACTGATATTGGCTCAAGAGATATAAACATTCGTGGACCTCATTTATATAATCAGCTTCCCAGAGAACTAAAAAATGCTGGTTCAGTGTATACTTTTAAATATAATCTTAAGAAGTTACTCTTAAAGGAAGATTTTACTTGTAAATTTTAATAGTACACCCATATTTGAATACCCAATGTACGTTGGAAATAAAGTCTTATTATTATTATTATTATTATTATTATTATTATTCATTTTAGCATTTAATTCAAATCCCAATCTCATTCGGGCCATGAAATTATCAAATAAGCACATTACATATGTGAAAACATGAATCATTTTTTACCCCGACTGGGACTCGAACCTATGACTTTTTGATTACTAAGTCAAGGCGCTACCACTACACCACAGAAGGTTAAGAGGAACCCAACCTTATAGCTTATATCTGCTATACTTAGGAATGAACGCATTCTAACTGAATGCCACTATGTTCATATTCAGATATAAGCTATAAGGTTGGGTTCCTTTTAACCTTCTGTGGTGTAGTGGTAGCGCCTTGACTTAGAATCAAAAAGTCCTAGGTTCGAGTCCCGGTCGGGGTAAAAAATGATTCATGTTTTCACATATGTAATGTGCTTATTTGATAATTTCATGGCCCGAATGAGATTGGGATTTGAATTAAATGCTAAAATGAAGCCACGAGTGAGGTTGGGGAATCTGTAATATGAACATAGTGGCATTCAGTTAGAATGCGTTCATTCCTAAGTATAGCAGATATAAGCTATAAGGTTGGGTTCCTTTTAACCTTCTGTGGTGTAGTGGTAGCGCCTTGACTTAGTAATCAAAAAGTCCTAGGTTCGAGTCCCGGTCGGGGTAAAAAATGGTTCATGTTTTCACATATGTAATGTGCTTATTTGATAATTTCATGGCCCGAATGAGATTGGGATTTGAATTAAATGCTAAAATGAAGCCACGAATGAGGTTGGGGAATCTGTAATATGAACATAGTGGCATTCAGTTAGAATGCGTTCATTCCTAAGTATAGCAGATATAAGCTATAAGTTTGGGTTCCTTTTAACCTTCTGTGGTGTAGTGGTAGCGCCTTGACTTAGTAATCAAAAAGTCCTAGGTTCGAGTCCCGGTCGGGGTAAAAAATGATTCATGTTTTCACATATGTAATGTGCTTATTTGATAATTTCATGGCCCGAATGAGATTGGGATTTGAATTAAATGCTAAAATGAAGCCACGAGTGAGGTTGGGGAATCTGTAATATGAACATAGTGGCATTCAGTTAGAATGCGTTCATTCCTAAGTATAGCAGATATAAGCTATAAGGTTGGGTTCCTTTTAACCTTCTGTGGTGTAGTGGTAGCGCCTTGACATAGTAATCAAAAAGTCCTAGGTTCGAGTCCCGGTCGGGGTAAAAAAAAAAAATGATTCATATATACATATATATATATATATATATATATATATATATATATATATATATATATATATATATATATATATATATATATATATATATATATATATATATATATATATATATATATATATATATATACACACACAAACATATACACGTTATTAGGCATATAAACAGATAAACAGGCATAAAAACTAATTTCAAAGTGCTTGTAATTACTAGTTGCACTATGATATAAAAAAACTTATCTGTTTATGCGATGCAGCTTCGGTCATGATCCGTCTCTATCCCTTCGAAACTAACGAAACGTACCCTCTTAATTCTATCAACGTATTAGAAATCCAGATAGCCTCTAACTTGTTTTGGAGAATCCCAGAATCCAAATATCTAAATCTGCAGCCAAAATATTTGGGGTTTTGTTTCGTTTCGTCATTAATTTTTATCTTTATAGTTACTTGAAGTCTATAAAGGTCTTATCCGTCCCTGCTTAGAATACTGCTCGCACATCTGGCGTGCTTCTTCTTATACTTATCTCCTTGATAGGGTTGAATCTAAGGCAGTCAGACTCATTAATGACCCTTCTCTTACTTCTAATCTGGACTCTCTTTCTTTTTGCCGTTAGGTATCATCCCTTTCTCTTTTCTATCGCTACTACTTCCATCGCTGGTCTGATAAGTTGGGGAGTTGCATCCCCCCCACTGCCGAGGCCACGTAACACTCGCCATGCTGCCTCGTCTCACAGATACAGTGTGGAGATTTGTAACTCACATATTGATCGGTGCAGCGACTGCTTCCTTCCATCTACCTCCAGACTCTGGAACTCGAACTCGGTTATTTTATATCAAGGTATCATTGTCATTTTGTGTTGAGTATGTGTATAAGTCTATCTATCTATCTATCTATCTATCTATCTATCTATCTATCTATCTATCTATCTATCTATCTATCTATCTATCTATCTATCTATCTATCTATCTATCTATCTATCTATCTATCTATCTATCTATCTATCTATCTATCTATCTATATATATATATATATATATATATATATATATATATATATATATATATATAAATAGTAAATCTTATCTTATGTTACTGCATCATATATAATTAAGAAAGGTAATCCTCAAGAGGGTAGAGCATTTATCGTCGAATCCAGTACGTTCGGGTAACCACTGTCAAAATACAATAGATAGTGATTTTGCTTGGAGAACCAATGCTTATGCTCGTGTTTAGTGCTTGCTAAGCCTGTAGCTTGGACTGAATGGTTGGTACTCTAATATTGGTTATCATCAAATTGGATCTGAAAGTTATATTAAGATTAAGGGGACTATTGCACTACATATATATTATTTACTCTTCAAATGTGACTAGAACAAGTTGCAAGCACTGGCTGCACTCTGCCATGCTGACAGTAATCTGCCATTATGATTTAGTGAACGAGTTTGCAGGACTTCAGGTTTCCTCCGGGTTATAGTATAATATAGATAACAAAATATATTAAAGTGTGTGCCTTAGTTTAAGCAACTTAATTAATAATTAAGAATATACTCCTGCAGTCAGCATAGAATTCAAATTGGGATAGATATATCAATCAAATGTTGCATTAAGACATCCGTCAATTTGACATCAGGCTGGTCATTTATTGCTTCTTTCACAATCCATTTTTCTTGCTGGTTAGCCAGGAGCTCATACCCTAATATCTCTCTCTATTTATCTTTTGTTTTACTTTTCATCAGTTCATCCATCCATTTCCCGAATGGCTATCAAAACCTGTCAAATACCGCAACTAATTTGGTAGTTTTCTCAAGTATTTTCACTGGCTAGAAATTTCAAGCCCTTTGAAGGTACTTATAGTGTCAAATCCAGTATATTCATGGAGGCACATTGGGGCTATGCACAGAAGCAGTGTGTAATCTATAGCATGTCCAGTTACCCTGATTTAGCTTTGTTTGTTTTCTGTGTCCGTAACTACGGGTATGACCGCATTTTCTATTTGTTAGTATAGGGAAGAAGCTTGGATCATTGTCTGGGCTTCTGATCATGATATGGCAGTAACCTTTTTTCCTCCCCATATATGCAGTAGGCGAAAATCCTGGAATTTGTTTCCTTCTTGATAGGATGCACTGATTTACTATTTGTTCTTTTTGTAGCCCTGCAATATTTGGATATTAATTGGTAAGGTACTTCTTCACGCTTAGGATGACGTTCCTGTCAAAGAACTCACGATAAATGAATCCTTGCTCCATGGTTCAGAGATGAATTTGATGAACTGCATTTGTTCTCATCGTTTGCCATGAAAATTTTCCTACCGGGGTCTTCTGTTGTAATTTCCCATTGAGGATTAGTTTACCACTTCAGTGTCTCCTTGCTTTTTCCTCTGATTAGAAAAAATTGGCAATGTACTTACGCATTCTGAATGCACCTGCTGTCTCTGACATCATGTTAAAAATCTTGTG
>JAXCGZ010006141.1:27500-35000 GCA_037179515.1 Halocaridina rubra
AGGCGAAAAGAAGTTGAGTAAACAACTGAAATGACTTTGAATTAGTTGAAAGGTTCAACAGTGATGCCTCTGGTCTCTTAGTTCCTGGTATTTTACTAAGGATATTGAATACACTTTTTGCTATCTCATATTAAGTTTGGTCATGTTAGTTAGAATAGGAAAGGGCTGCCTGGGGAAGATTCTCCTCGTTTATGAAATATAATTTTAAAGTTTTCTTCTATAATTAAGTGGCGATTTGAATGTCTGTTTTACGTGAAGAAATCGTTTTTCGTTGTTGTTTCCATTATATATGTAGCACATGTCAAAAAATATATAACAAAATCGGTCACTTCTGGCGTAGAAGACAACCAGAGTTTGACTCTGCACATAGCAAGTTGTGAGAATAACCAAAATTCATTGTCTAAATCAATTATTGGCTTCAGTATTTAATTGCTGAGAATAGGTTTATGCTTACGCCTGCCTCGTAAATCCCCAACTACTGAAAAAATACGATGACGATGTCCTCATAGTCACCCCAACCCACATTCTCTCATTCACTCTTACCTACTCCTAGTAGAGCTATTCCAAGTAAATGCAACAGGAAGGGAATTTTAGCTCATGAGGAAAGAAAAATAAACCAGTGCCTAGAAGTTAAAATATGTTGGGTTGTTCCTTCTGATTATGAGAGGCATGTTGTCATTAGAGCTGCATAGGTGAATACACACTTATTAATCGAGATGAAAGCGTGACAAATCCCAATATGAGCTAAGTCCTCTCAGATGATGTTGACTTTTCGGGAGTATAATATTTACACGATCATGGTTGCTCTCTCCCTGTGAATGCTGGCTTTTATGATATATACTTTTGCAGGTGCAGTTGCCCATTTGTTTTGCAAATAAAACATCTGTTTCAGATTTATGTGCTTATGTAATTATGTCTGAGGCATATTTAAGTACTGCATTGTTATTTCCTCCTTCATTGGTCCACATAAATATCCTGCGGTCGGTCCATCTCATCAATTACCCGCCATTCGATTCTCATCCTTTCAGTTCTTTATATTCTAATTATTCATTTGCTTCTCTGAAGCAATTGAAAAGGGGACTCTCAACATAGATTAGCACGAGCATTGTACATTTGCTCAGAAAAGGCTTCCGCTTTCATTGCCAATTCTCTTCTTTATCAGCAATTTTTCCCATGTTTATGTTAGGTTTCCTGTTTCTTACCAGTAGCTTCATAGAGAATAGTATTTGGTTTTGGCTAAGAGTTTTACAAATAGATACCCTTCCTAACACCACCCCTCTCCCATTCCGAGATTGGAACCAGCACTTAGTTGAGCTAGGTAACTCTCTCATAGGGTAGATTTGGCTCTCAATGCAAATATTTTGTATTTATTCATTAGTGAAAGAAAAGTGGATAAACAGATGTACTGTGAGGTATACGACATGTTTTAGTCTCTCTCTCTCTCTCTCTCTCTCTCTCTCTCTCTCTCTCTCTCTCTCTCTCTCTCTCTCTCTCTCTCTCTCTCTCTCTCTCTCTCTCTCTCTCTCTCTCTCTCTCTCTCTCTCTCTCTCTCTCTCTCTCTCTCTCTCTCTCTCTCTCTCTCTCAGGTATCTTTTATTTCATATAAATTTTTTTAAAACGGAGGGTGATCTTGCTCATTCCCATGTGTTGCAAACACACATGATATATTTGAAGTTCCCCTTACAATATGTCGCGTGTTTGTACTCCACCAACAGAACCTACAAAATACGCTCTTTGTGTGGTGACAATCTTTATTTGTTCTCGTGGAGTAAAAGATTAAGAAATTATCAGGTCCTCATATAGGTCTTTGGTGTAATGTGTATTGAAAGTGTGAATGTTTTTTATTCATCCTTGAGTGAAATGCATATATTACAAGCTTGTATCCGGTGCTTGGTGTTGAGAGAGAGAGAGAGAGAGAGAGAGAGAGAGAGAGAGAGAGAGAGAGAGAGAGAGAGAGAGGAGAGAGAGAGAGAGAGAGAGAGAGAGAGAGAGAGAGAGAGAGAGAGAGAGAGAGAGAGAGAGAGAGAGGAGAGATATTTGCTCTATGTAAGTTAGAAACTGAGAGGGATAAAATAAAAAAACGAGAGAGGAAGCAAATGACGTATATGAATGGTCTTACCAAATTAAAAAGAAGTATAATTTTGGCACCTTGTCTAAAATCTGTTGGCACCTATGTCATTTTGTCCCTTGTTAGACTTGTTATCTTTTGATCGACATTATATCTTCCTACAGTAAGTGGTGAAGAGGACTGGTTCAACTGCAACATCTTTGCAGGCCACCCTGAATGCCTCGGTTGTTTATGTCCCGAACTTCATTATGCCTTATGCGCATGAATGCTCCTCCAGGGCATACCTCAGCAAGATCCTCATATATAATCTCGACTTAAGCACTTGTTGGGGAAGCTCTCAATCGGCAGTACAAACTGCAAGGGAATGGTGTCTGATATTCCTAACTATTAAACCGAAAGCCTTAGCCCTTATTGGGTAAAGATATGAGCCAGTTTTCAACTTTCTTAGGCGTTGAATCTTTCATTTTCTTTTATTTAGAGGCCGATTTTGGTAATAATCTGCATGAGAAGGTGTTCAGTCGTCTCATTGTAGGCACTTTTTAAGCTTTGAACTCTTATCGCTTGTCTGTTAAGATCACTAATAGCCGCTGACGCGTCTTGTACCTGATAATATTTTACCAAGATAAAATCAAAGGTATTGTGTTTTGGTACTGGACATCTTTTTGCAGGTTTCTTAGTCTAGACCTTCAGATTTTGGTGGCGTGGTAAGCAGCTCCCTGTCAACATAAGTGCACATGTATCCTTCTTATAAAGCTGAAATGAAATCACTAATTCTCTTTTCAAATGGCTGTAACTGATCTTAAATAACGGACATTATCCTTGAAATAATATTCCTCATCTACATTATAGCTAATTCAAATGCTTTCATGCCACATGATATGCTGTTCTTCCTATTATCATTAATTGCAAACCTTTCTAAGTGCAGTCTTCATATATGAACAGAAAGAAAGAGACGGATAGGTAGTTAGGGAGAGGCAGTGCAGAATTAATGTAATTTCTTGCTATGATAGCGAGAGTGCTTTTGAAAATGGCTCTCTCTCTCTCTCTCTCTCTCTCTCTCTCTCTCTCTCTCTCTCTCTCTCTCTCTCTCCTCTCTCTCTCTCTCTCTCTCTCTCTCTCTCTCTCTCTCCTCTCTCTCTCTCTCTCTCTCTCTCTCTCTCTCTCTCTCTCTCCTCCCTCATGTAGCTGATATAATCTAATTTCCTTGAGATGAGACGGAGAAAGCAGGAGTCACTGTAGATATTGCCTAATTCTGAGAAGGGAACTTTCTTTTGTAGGAAGGAGGAGGACAAAATAATAGAAAGTATGTTGAAGTATATATATATATATATATATATATATATATATATATATATATATATATATATATATATATATATATATATATATATACATATATATATTATATATAATATATATAATATATATATATATATATATATATATATATATATATATATATATATATATATATATATATATATATATATATATATATATATATATATATATATATAATATACTATATATATATATAATATATACATATATAATATATATATATATATATATATATATATATATATATATATATATATATATATATATATATATATATATATATAATATATATATATATATATATATATATATATATATATATATATATATATATATATATATATATATATATATATATATATATATATATATATATATATATATATATATATATATATATATATAATATATATATATATATATATATATATATATATATATATATATATATATATATATATATATATATATATATATATATATATATATATATATATATATATATATATATATATATATATATATATATATATATATATATATATATATATATATATATATATATATATATATATATATATATATATATATATATATATATATATATATATATATATATATATATATATATATATATATATATATATATATATATATATATATATATATATATATATATATATATATATATATATATATATATATATATATATATATTTCCTATTGTTTTTTGTTCTGTATATACACTCCATACTTTTTGCTTCAATACTCCTCTTAGGGATAGAATAGAGGAACATCAGACTTCGTTACTACTTAGTTTCGTAATTTTTAATAGAGTCATACTGTGTAAGGTATTGGGGGGGAGGGGAGGACGCGGAATACTTAATATAACAACTTGGCTTCCATGACCCTTCACTGAATCTCCTTTTTCCACTGTGACAAGTGAGAGATTTCAATTTAAATGCCCTTTATTTACCGATGATTGTTTTTTCTCAAAGGTTTTCCCAATATAAAAAAATTATAATGTTGCAAGTTATGCTTAACATGGATGTCTTGCAAGCAAGAATGCCAGGTGAAATCAGGAGATAATTTTGCTATCAAATAATGCACTCAGGAATATCAGGCGGATATGATATGTTATAGCCTCAGAGAATATTTATTAATACAGTCTTTCACTATAACTAGACACCACTGTATACATCGTACCCCTATTGGAGTTGAATATAAAGGGTAAATATGGGCTTAGTTTTCACTGTAGCCATTAGAATGACATTGGAATTTATGAATATTATCATTTTCTTTTCATGCAGAGATTTCGTTACTAGACTTTGAACACTTAAAAGAGTCTTAATATATTCGCTTTGCACTGGATCAACCTACTGGTTTAGTGGACTGTTATTAATTAATGAGAAAATTTTTCCATTCCCAAGCATGTCATTAGCAAACTATATCGATAGATTAATTGAGATGAATTTATGGCAGAAAGACATTCAGTAATTGTCACGTTTTTTGCTCCTACATCTGCCGCTGGAGTCGATTAGACTTTTTTTTTCTCTCTCTCTAGTCACAGTCAAAGAAAATAGAAATATATCTTCTGTGTTCTGATTGCTATTCCAGGATATCTGATATATCGTAATATTATTATTGTCTCTGTAATTGATTATCATCAGTAATTCGCTGAGTTTTTTAACTACCATTTTTAGACAGATTTATTTACTCCAACATCTTTCGAGATTGGCCAAGCGTTTTCTCAGGTGTGTATTATCAGTTTTTGAGATTATTCATAATCAAAACTTCGTGGAATAAACTTGATATAAAACAGAGTTTGCATTTGTTTCTTTTCAGGAAACTAATTTGGTATAATATAAAACAAAATTATCGAAAGATTGTCTCGGTTCGGTTGGAAAAATTGATAATCACACTGCTACGAATGAGCTCAAGTTTTCGGTCTAGTTTCATTCGCCTAATCTCGTTTCAAGGGTTCGGTCTTGGAACAAGCCAAATAGGAATTAAAGTTCAACCATTTTGATGCATCATGATATCGTTAAAGACAAGAAGCTTTCGGTTTGAAGTTACGATTTGTAACAACCCAATTGACCTAATAACGAAGTTTCCAAATTAATAAATTGGATTCTTCTCCAAGGGTTGTTTAGTCAGTCTAAAGATGGCCTTATTGTCCTCACAGTTGAATTGATTCCTTGGTAAAGTATATGATGATGACGTGATGAAATAAAAAGAGAGACTTAGGGGCATTGAATGATGATACTTTTATACTATATATATATATATATATATATATATATATATATATATATATATATATATATATATATATATATATATATATATATATATATATATATATATATATATATATATATATATATATATATATATACTATATATATATATATATATATATATATATATATATATATATATATATATATATATATATATATATATATATATATATATATATATATATATATATATATATATATATATATTATATATATATATATATATATATATATATATATATATATATATATATATATATATATATATATATATATATATATATATATATATATATATATATATATATATATATATATATATATATATTTATATATATATATGGTTATTTAGTATGATGTGCTCAACCTGAAGCATGAGTAAAGACCGTAATAACATTCTTTTACGGGTTTAGAACGAATTAAGTAAAGCGCTGGTGGCTTACCTTTAATTGTATTAATGATGACACTCCCAGTAGGCACGATGTTCCACCTAGGAGAGTCATACATCCATCTGAAATATATTGGTTTGTATCAACAATTTCATCATGTAAATCGTGTACAGATTATAATTTTTAGATATGTGTGTTCAGGGAAATGTTTGATATGGCATTGTTTCTCGATTCAGTGATACTGTTTCAATGCCGTCCCTAACCCGTCTCTTTAGATGTAAAAGTCAGGGCGTTCTCTTTAATTTAGATGAGATATATCTTCAGTATCGTATAGAGAAACTGTAACACATATACGACCATCTTTATCTGTCAGTGTTTTATATGAATAAATCTCTGAGTCTTGATTTTAGGTGACAAGGTTATATTAAATGAACTTGATATATATCTAATCAGATCTTCACTTTGCTTTGCTTTATTTTATTGAAAAATATATGAGAAACAAAATATGTGTGAAGCATATTTATTATTCTGTAATAAGATGGATATATAAGAAATTCCCTCAGAAATATTTTTTTATTTAGATTAGTGGCAGCTTTCTTCTCCAGATTATACAAATTACCGGATTTTATCAACGCCAACATCCCATCTTGTGTTTGATGTACTCAGTTTTCTTCTACTCTTGACAGTAATAGAGTTAAAAGTCACCATTATACAAACTGCTCAGTGAGGATGTGAGAGACCAGGAGAAATCAGATCACAAGATAGAATTCCCAAATTCCCTAATCATTCCACAAATGAACTCTCGGTGTATTCTTCGGGGAAAGGTATTTGTGGAGACTCCAATAAACATGAGCATTTTTGTGTTTCTTTACTTCGAATTTTGTGGTTGAAAAAAAAAAAGTGTTTTGTGTTGTATGTTCATATTTAGTTTCGACTCAGATACTAAATACGAGTTAAAAGAGAAAGAAATGAATGCAAGGGACAAAGAAGAAGATTGTAAGATAATATATATATATATATATATATATATATATATATATATATATATATATATATATATATATATATATATATATATATATATTTATATATATATATATATATATATATATATATATATATATATATATATATATATATATATATATATATATATATATATTATCAAATAAGCACATTACATATGTGAAAACATGAATCATTTTTTACCCCGACCGGGACTCGAACCTAGGACTTATGATTACTAAGTCATGGTGCTACCACTACACCACAGAAGGTTAAAAGGAATCCAACCTTATAGCTTATATCTGCTATACTTAGGAATGAACGCATTCTAACTGAATGCCACTATGTTCATATTACAGATTCCCCAACCTCTCTCGTGGTTTCATTTTAGCAT
>JAXCGZ010006141.1:37500-64168 GCA_037179515.1 Halocaridina rubra
ACTGTGACACCAGGACGGAAAAAAAAAACTCATCGGGCCTGGGGACGAAGAAAACATAAAGAGAAACAGAGATGGGGAGTATTGTGACTTCTCAGGTATGAAGGAATAATAAGACATGTGTAACTAATATCCAAGACTATTCGGTGTTGATGTAGGCATAGAAAGAGAACCGTAACTGAAGGAAGATTTAACATGGAACTGTCCTGGACAGTCTTATTCAAGTCCATAAGACTCTTCAGCTGTAGTATCGCTTAGAAGTCATGGGCATATTTTTATATGATATCGAAATATAACCGTGTTGAACAGAACTTACCAAAGCTAATTTGTTTACTATCCAAGAGAACATCGAATATTTGGCAATCATCCTGGAAATATAATTTCTTAGTATTCTTCCCTTGAGGGACAATGGGATATTTCCTATACATAGTCTGAAAATTTTCAGATTCCAGAGGAAAAAAATTCGATTTATCTGAATATAAACAGCTTTATTTTGGATTCCGAATTATTTTAGTTTTAAAATTATCTTTACAAAAAATCATGATTATAATCAATCAAAAAACACCCCATTCAGCCGTAATCATTTGAAATAGAAAAAAAAAGTTTTAAGATATAACAACCATTTTTCAAGTTCAGGCTCCCCTTATCCTCTCCTCCTCTTCCATTTAAGTTTAATCCCAGTAACTTGAGATTCAATAAAAGCCGTTCGGGATATACACCTTATTTTCTTCTCAGAGTCGGTGAAGTTGCCACTTCGTCCCATGATAAGTTTTTTTTCTCTTTGTTAACCATAAATAAATCTAATGTTTTTCAGTTTATAGCCTTTTTAAAAAAGTACGATGGGGCTGCCATTGCTCGCAATATTTTTTTATGTATCTATAATTATGACATCGCTAAGAGACCAGACATAGTGAATGTGTTGCCAGCATCATTGCAATATTGTTAAAATATTAGCTGATTTTCGGAAATTTTCATAAATCTAGTTTATTTCAGATTCGGCAACCCCTCTATATGTGAGAGCAATTTAGGCATTATAACAGTAATTTAGCTTTTCTGGGGTGGAAGCACATTCTCTCTCTCTCTCTCTCTCTCTCTCTCTCTCTCTCTCTCTCTCTCTCTCTCTCTCTCTCTCTCTCTCTCTCTCTCTCTCTCTCTCTCTCTCTCTCTCTCTCAATCCTATCACTTGCCTATATTCGAGTTTTAGCTTTCACAGATTTTTAGGGAAGGGAAAAGGGTGGAGTGAATTTATTTCTTATTTCCTTTTGTATTTTTTTAACTTTACTTAAATAATAAAAAAAACATTACTCTCTTTTCATGCTCCACATAAATTTTCTTCATTTATTTTACACATCGGCAATTGTTAGAATATGTCTTAATCTTTTCATTGTAAATATGGATGCTTGATGATGTTTATTATAAAGAAAGTATGGATAATATATATAACTGTACACGCAAACCAAATTTTATCGTGTTATTGCTTGCAGTTTATATATATATATATATATATATATATATATATATATATATATATATATATATATATATATATATATATATATATATATATATATATATATATATATATATATATATATATATATATATATATTATATATATATATATATATATATATATATATATATATATATATATATATATATATATATATATATATATATATATATATATATATATATATATATATATATATATATATATATATATATATATATATATATATATATCCAAATAAGCACATTACATATGTGAAAACATGAATCATTTTTTTACCCCGACCGGGACTAGAACCTAGGACTTATGATTACTAAGTCAAGGCGCTACCACTACACCACAGAAGGTTAAAAGGAATCCAACCTTATAGCTTATATCTGCTATACTTAGGAATGAACGCATTCTAACTGAATGCCACTATGTTCATATTACAGATTCCCCAACCTCACTCGTGGCTTCATTTTAGCATTTAATTCAATTCCCAATCTCATTCGGGCCATGGAATTTCCAAATAAGCACATTACATATGTGAAAACATGAATAATTTTTTTACCCCGACCGGGACTCGAACCTAGGACTTATGATTACTAAGTCAAGGCGCTACCACTACACCACAGAAGGTTAAAAGGAATCCAACCTTATAGCTTATATCTGCTATACTTAGGAATGAACGCATTCTAACTGAATGCCACTATGTTCATATTACAGATTCCCCAACCTCACTCGTGGCTTCATTTTAGCATTTAATTCAATTCCCAATCTCATTCGGGCCATGAAATTTCCAAATAAGCACATTACATATGTGAAAACATGAATAATTTTTTTTTTACCCCGACCGGGACTCGAACCTAGGACTTATGATTACTAAGTCAAGGCGCTACCACTACACCACAGATGGTTAAAAGGAATCCAACCTTATAGCTTATATCTGCTATACTTAGGAATGAACGCATTCTAACTGAATGCCACTATGTTCATATTACAGATTCCCCAACCTCACTCGATGCTTCATTTTAGCATTTAATTCAATTCCCAATCTCATTCGGGCCATGAAATTTCCAAATAAGCACATTACATATGTGAAAACATGAATAATTTTTTTACCCCGACCGGGACTCGAACCTAGGACTTATGATTACTAAGTCAAGGCGCTACCACTACACCACAGAAGGTTAAAAGGAATCCAACCTTATAGTTTATATCTGCTATACTTAGGAATGAACGCATTCTAACTGAATGCCACTATGTTCATATTACAGATTCCCCAACCTCACTCGTGGCTTCATTTTAGCATTTAATTCAATTCCCAATCTCATTCGGGCCATGAAATTATCTAATAAGCACATTACATATGTGAAAACATGAATCATTTTTTACCCCGACCGGGACTCGAACCTAGGACTTATGATTACTAAGTCAAGGCGCTACCACTACACCACAGAAGGTTAAAAGGAATCCAACCTTATAGCTTATATCTGCTATACTTAGGAATGAACGCATTCTAACTGAATGCCACTATGTTCATATTACATATTCCCCAACCTCACTCGTGGTTTCATTTTAGCATTTAATTCAATTCCCAATCTCATTCGGGCCATGAAATTATCAATTAATCACATTACATATGTGAAAACATGAATCATTTTTTACCCCGACCGGGACTCGAACCTAGGACTTATGATTACTAAGTCAAGGCGCTACCACTACACCACAGAAGGTTAAAAGGAATCCAACCTTATAGCTTATATCTGCTATACTTAGGAATGAACGCATTCTAACTGAATGCCACTATGTTCATATTACAGATTCCCCAACCTCATTCGTGGTTTCATTTTAGCATTTAACAATCTCATTCGGGCCATGAAATTATCAAATAAGCACATTACATATGTGAAAACATGAATCATTTTTTACCCCGACCGGGACTCGAACCTAGGACTTATGATTACTAAGTCAAGGCGCTACCACTACACCACAGAAGGTTAAAAGGAATCCAACCTTATAGCTTATATCTGCTATACTTAGGAATGAACGCATTCTAACTGAATGCCACTATGTTCATATTACAGATTCCCCAACCTCACTCGTGGCTTCATTTTAGCATTTAATTCAATTCCCAATCTCATTCGGGCCATGAAATTTCCAAATAAGCACATTACATATGTGAAAACATGAATAATTATTTTTTTTTACCCCGACCGGGACTCGATTCTAGGACTTATGATTACTAAGTCAAGGCGCTACCACTACACCACAGAAGGTTAAAAGGAATCCAACCTTATAGCTTATATTCAGTTAGAATGCGTTCATTCCTAAGTATAGCAGATATAAGCTATAAGGTTGGATTCCTTTTAACCTTCTGTGGTGTAGTGGTAGCGCCTTGACTTAGTAATCATAAGTCCTAGGTTCGAGTCCCGGTCGGGGTAAAAAAAAAATTATTCATGTTTTCACATATGTAATGTGCTTATTTGGAAATTTCATGGCCCGAATGAGATTGGGAATTGAATTAAATGCTAAAATGAAACCACGAGTGAGGTTGGGGAATCTGTAATATGAACATAGTGGCATTCAGTTAGAATGCGTTCATTCCTAAGTATAGCAGATATAAGCTATAAGGTTGGATTCCTTTTAACCTTCTGTGGTGTAGTGGTAGTGCCTTGACTTAGTAATCATAAGTCCTAGGTTCGAGTCCCGGTCAGGGTAAAAAAATTATTCATGTTTTCACATATGTAATGTGCTTATTTGGAAATTTCATGGCCCGAATGAGATTGGGAATTGAATTAAATGCTAAAATGAAGCCACGAGTGAGGTTGGGGAATCTGGAATATGAACATAGTGGCAATCAGTTAGAATGCGTTCATTCCTAAGTATAGCAGATATAAGCTATAAGGTTGGATTCCTTTTAACCTTCTGTGGTGTAGTGGTAGCGCCTTGACTTAGTAATCATAAGTCCTAGGTTCGAGTCCCGGTCGGGGTAAAAAAATTATTCATGTTTTCACATATGTAATGTGCTTATTTGGAAATTTCATGGCCCGAATGAGATTGGGAATTGAATTAAATGCTAAAATGAAGCCACGAGTGAGGTTGGGGAATCTGTAATATGAACATAGTGGCATTCAGTTAGAATGCGTTCATTCCTAAGTATAGCAGATATAAGCTATAAGGTTGGATTCCTTTTAACCTTCTGTGGTGTAGTGGTAGTGCCTTGACTTAGTAATCATAAGTCCTAGGTTCGAGTCCCGGTCGGGGTAAAAAAATTATTCATGTTTTCACATATGTAATGTGCTTATTTGGAAATTTCATGGCCCGAATGAGATTGGGAATTGAATTAAATGCTAAAATGAAGCCACGAGTGAGGTTGGGGAATCTGTAATATGAACATAGTGGCATTCAGTTAGAATGCGTTCATTCCTAAGTATAGCAGATATAAGCTATAAGGTTGGATTCCTTTTAACCTTCTGTGGTGTAGTGGTAGCGCCTTGACTTAGTAATCATAAGTCCTAGGTTCGAGTCCCTGTCGGGGTAAAAAAATTATTCATGTTTTCACATATGTAATGTGCTTATTTGGAAATTTCATGGCCCGAATGAGATTGGGAATTGAATTAAATGCTAAAATGAAGCCACGAGTGAGGTTGGGGAATCTGTAATATGAACATAGTGGCATTCAGTTAGAATGCGTTCATTCCTAAGTATAGCAGATATAAGCTATAAGGTTGGATTCCTTTTAACCTTCTGTGGTGTAGTGGTAGCACCTTGACTTAGTAATCATAAGTCCTAGGTTCGAGTTCCGGTCGGGGTAAAAAAATTATTCATGTTTTCACATATGTAATGTGCTTATTTGGAAATTTCATGGCCCGAATGAGATTGGGAATTGAATTATATGCTAAAATGAAGCCACGAGTGAGGTTGGGGAATCTGTAATATGAACATAGTGGCATTCAGTTAGAATGCGTTCATTCCTAAGTATAGCAGATATAAGCTATAAGGTTGGATTCCTTTTAACCTTCTGTGGTGTAGTGGTAGCGCCTTGACTTAGTAATCATAAGTCCTAGGTTCGAGTCCCGGTCGGGGTAAAAAAATTATTCATGTTTTCACATATGTAATGTGCTTATTTGGAAATTTCATGGCCCGAATGAGATTGGGAATTGAATTAAATGCTAAAATGAAGCCACGAGTGAGGTTGGGGAATCTGTAATATGAACATAGTGGCATTCAGTTAGAATGCGTTCATTCCTAAGTATAGCAGATATAAGCTATAAGGTTGGATTCCTTTTAACCTTCTGTGGTGTAGTGGTAGCGCCTTGACTTAGTAATCATAAGTCCTAGGTTCGAGTCCCGGTCGGGGTAAAAAAAATAATTATTCATGTTTTCACATATGTAATGTGTTTATTTGGAAATTTCATGGCCCGAATGAGATTGGGAATTGAATTAAATGCTAAAATGAAGCCACGAGTGAGGTTGGGGAATCTGTAATATGAACATAGTGGCATTCAGTTAGAATGCGTTCATTCCTAAGTATAGCAGATATAAGCTATAAGGTTGGATTCCTCTTAACCTTCTGTGGTGTAGTGGTAGCGCCTTGACTTAGTAATCATAAGTCCTAGGTTCGAGTCCCGGTCGGGGTAAAAAAATTATTCATATATATATATATATATATATATATATATATATATATATATATATATATATATATATATATATATATATATATATATATATATATATATATATATATATATTATATATATGTGTGTGTGTGTGTGTGTGTGTGTGTGTGTGTGTGTGTGTGTGTGTGTGTGTGTGTGTGTGTGTGTGTGTGTGTGTGTGTGTGTGTGTGTGCACGCGCGCCTGCGTGCGTGCGTCTGTCTGCCTCTTTGTCTGTCTGTCTGTATATAGATATATATATATATATATATATATATATATATATATATATATATATATATATATATATATATATATATATATATATATATATATATAATATACGTGACAACGACTTCTTGTTAGAAAATTACACATATAAGGTGTCATCATGTTTTTCATGATACTACACACAGAGCATTTCATTCCATGAGCCTCGTTGGACAGGCTTAAGCGAAATTATGCGTGTGATCAGTCCATCTTACAGTGAGAAAATACCTCTTCCATTGTAGGCAGAGTATACGAGTATGCAGATCTTTATGTTACATGTTCTAAAAATGACGTTTACCTAAGGGAGGGGATGAGAGGTCGCTGCCTCCCTTAGTTCATTTTCTCTCTCTCTCTCTCTCTCTCTCTCTCTCTCTCTCTCTCTCTCTCTCTCTCTCTCTCTCTCTCTCTCTCTCTCTCTCTCTCTCTCTCTCTCTCTCTTACTAAGCAATATTTTTTCTTTCTTTTTCTCTTGAGCGGGAGTCATGTTCCTCCTGTTTGATTCTTTACCTGTCGGAAACAGTCAGCTAAATACCAAGACAAATGAAGGCTTCTGGTAGGAAAGCACCAATAGGAATCCTAAAACATATGTGCTCTGACTCGGCCACTCCCTTATTACGCGGGATATCGGCCTGTGTATAAAGATAGAGATAATATTTATTTATCTCTCAATCCTTGAGGCCGCTGAATTAATCTCAGCCTTTATCCGTGAGAACATCCCCTAAACGTATTTATTTTTTTCATTTTAGTTTTTATTGACTGATTCATTCATCTTTTCATTCTTTTTGTACTCATATTTGTTTATTCATTTATATCTACCTTCTCTTGTTGAATACAGCTTTTTGAGAGTATTTTTTTTTATTACAATGTCTCGAAATAAGATTCATTAAAATGTCTGAATTGCTGATGTCATTCATTCTTCTGAAAACTTTTCAAATACAGAAATGATCATCGTTACGAGGATGGTGAACATACTTGAATAACAGATTCCTTTCACTTTATTTCTGATTCACCCTTCAATTGTTCTCCTTTTATGAGAGGTTTTTGACTTGCATCGAATGGCGTAACTTCGTCTATTTTTTGTGTCTCTTTTTGTAAGTTATTTTTTCATTGTAATTTTTTTTTCGCTATTTCAGCTTTTTTAATGGGGGGGGGGGCTGCCAAAGCTGTTACATATTTTCCATCTTTTAATGCGGTAATTGTGACTCTCCTTTCCATCTATTATCCCTAACTATCATAACCTTTTTTCTTTCAAAAAGCTGATCGATCGGCATCTCAGGGCCTAATCCAGCCACCATGCTAGGTCTTCATTGTTCCGGTTTTACGACACGGACTCCTTTTTCTACCAAGGGCTAGGACGGGTTGCCTTCTTACGAAGGACTTGATTGGGCAGATGTATTCCTTACCCTGAGTGCATGCCCTTGTTAACCTCAGACCGTGACGAGGCGCGAACCCTCAGCTTGACGCCTCAGAGTCGCGGACGCTACCGCTTGAACCACGGTGACTACATGCTAGTCTTCATTACTTTGACTATTCTATCACCTGACTTTTTTTATTGCTTATCATTGGCTTATTTCTGACATGTCATTAAGATTTTTTTTTTTCGTCTTCTCAGTGCATTCTTGATGCCCTGGCTCGATGAGGACATTAATTTTTGCCCATCCTGGTGTCACACTCTATTTCCTTCAAGGAAGGAAAACAAATAGGGGGATTACTTTGCTCTATGGGCAATGACGAGGGAGCTAGCGACCGTTCAGATGGCACTGCTGGAGTGCCACAGCCCATCCTCCCGGCTCTACCACAACCTGTGTCGCTTCAAAACTGCCAATTCCTCCTACTGCCCCTACCACAGGGCTACCTCTGTAAGATGCAGCCCCGTGGTAATAGCAGATGCCCATCAGAGCTGCGTCACAATCGCTCGCCACTCATTCCTATTCCTAGCACGCTCGCTTGCTTCCCTCACATCCATCCTCCTATCATTCAGGGCTCTCCTTACTCCATCCATCCATCCAAACCTAGGCCTCCCTCTAGTAGAAAAAAATGTCTTGGGAATGAGAGGGAAGCTGAATATGCAGATGGGAGAAATTTCTCGTAGTTTCTTAGGAATCCTCTCTCTCTCTCTCTCTCTCTCTCTCTCTCTCTCTCTCTCTCTCTCTCTCTCTCTCTCTCTCTCTCTCTCTCTCTCTCTCTCTCTCTCTCTCTCTGTATATATATATATATATATATATATATATATATATATATATATATATATATATATATATATATATATATATATATATATATATATAATATATATATATATATATATATATATATATATATATATATATATATATATATATATAAATATATATATATATATATATATATATATATATATATATATATATATATATATATATATATATATATATATATATATATATATATATATATATATATATATATATATATATATATATATATATATATATATATATATATATATATATATATATATATATATATATATATATATATATATATATATATATATATATATATATATATATATATATATATATATATATATATATATATATATATATATATATATATATATATATATATATATATATATATATATATATATATATATATATATATATATATATATATATATATATATATATATATATATATATATATATATATATATATATATATATATATATATATATATATATATATATATATATATATATATTCTTTTTCTATATCTATGTGTCTATGTAATCTATCTATCTTTTTATTTATCTGTTTATCTGTCTACCCATCCGCCTGTCTATCTATCTATCTGTTTATCTATTTCATACACAGAGATTAATACCAAAACACTGTTTTTCACCTCAGTTTTAGAAAGATAAGAGGAGGAAAATAGCTGCTTTCGTTTATGCGTTGTTGCACTTTTATCATGATCTCTCTGTTGTAATTTTTACCTTTCTAGATTAGAGGAAAATGAATGCATACAACCTGTAGGCTATATATTCACTTGTTGTAAATACAACTATATGCTACTTTTACTGAAATTAACAATCAGAATATAAATTCCGTCTCACAGTGGAAGAAAGAGACTGGAATCAGATTTGCAAGGAATTAGAGGGATGGGAATGTATTAAATGAAAAGAGTGATGAAGATGGAAATTATAAGCTTGTATTTGGGCTGGAATGAAGGCTTTAAGTGAATTCAAATGCCCTGCAGAAGGTTAAATTTGGCAGTATATAGTAAATGTGACAAGATTAAGATAAAATAAATCCTCTTCCGAGTTTTTACAGGTTATCCATAAAGACCTTACAAATGGCGCAGATAAAATTGACATCAAACAGCACTGTACAGTTATATAAAAACATATAAACTAACAATTAAAGGACTAAATTTTTTTATGCAAACTATCTAAGAAGAAGAAAAGAAAATTAAAATTATATAAAATAACAACAGCCATATATATATATATATATATATATATATATATATATATATATATATATATATATATATATATATATATATATATATATATATATATATATATATATATATATAATAGAGCCATATTCCCCCTTACATGGGGGGTGGCTAACTCAAAGCAGACTACTTTGCCTCTTTGTGGGAAGAAAATAAAGAGGAGGTGATTCCCGGTTTCCTCGTTTCACCCTATTTAGTCGACTTTTACGACACGCAGGGGAACACGGAGGAAATATTCTTGCCCCCTCCCCCAGGGTGGGAATATTAGCAAATACATAGTCGTAAATACGATCTTCATGTGGAGCAGCTTGTTGAGCGTGGCAGACGCTCAACACACACACACACACACACACACACACACGCACACACACACACACACACACACACACACACACACACACACACACACACACACATATATATATATATATATATATATATATATATATATATATATATATATATATATATATATATATATATATATATATATATATATATATATATGTCTGTTTTGGCAGTAAATTCTCTTTTATACATATCTTGTTAAATATGAACACTGTTTTTGCATTTCCAATTTTCTTGTATAGCTTTTCCAAAGTTCTTTCAATCACTTTTTCATTATTGATGAGATTATGCAATATATATATATATATATATATATATATATATATATATATATATATATATATATATATATATATATATATATATATATATATATATATATATATTATTTATCTACCTTGGCTGTTTCCCCCTTTAATTGGGGGGTAGCCGACATAAAAAAAACAATAAGGGGGATACTTTGCTCTATGGGCAATGACGAGGGAGCTAGCGACCGTTCAGATGGCACTACTGGAGTGCCACAGCCCATCCTTCCGCCTCTTCCACAACCTGTGTCGTTTCACAACTGCCAACTCCTCCTACTGTCCCTACCACAGGGCTACCTCTGTAAGATGCAGCCCCGTGGTAACAGCAGATGCCCAACAGAGCTGCATCACAATCGCTCGCCACTCATTCCTATTCCTAGCACGCTCTTTTGCATCCCTCACATCCATTCTCCTATCATTCAGGGCTCTCCTTCCTCCATCCATCCACCCAAACCTAGGCCCCCCTCTAGCATTTCTCCCATCAACTCTCGCATTCATCACCTTTTTCAGCAGTCTTTCATCGTCCATCCTTCCACATAGCCAAACCATCTCAGAGCATTCATATCTACTCTGGCTGCAATTTCTCTCCTCACACTCGTTCTTGCTCTCACCACTTCATTCCTAACCCTATCCAACCGAGATACACCAATCATACTCCTCAAGTATTTCATCTCAAACTCATTTAGTTTCCTTCTCTCACTTACTTTCATACCCCATAACTCTGATTAATACATCACAGTTGGCACAACCACTTTCTCATACAAAACTTACTTAACATTCATTTCCAACCCTCTATTCTTCATCACTCCTTTCAACGCATCCAACACTTTACATCCTTCATTCATTTTGTGACACACATCTGCTTCCACTCCACCATTTGCAGCTATAACCGAGCCTAAATACTTAAACTGATCAACTTCCTCAAGTGTCTCTCCATTCAACATAACATTCAGTCCAGCACCATCCTCATTTCTTGTACACCTCATAACCTTACTCTTTCCCACATTCACTTGCAACTTCCTTTTCTCACACACCATTCCAAATTCTGACACTAACTGTCACAGCTTCTCCTCCGAGTCTGCCACCACCACAGTATCATCAGCAAACAGTAACTGATTCAGTCCCCACTCGCTATCATCCCCATCTACCATTCTCAAGCCTCGACCACGCACTCGCTCATTTACCTCTCTTATGACTCCATCAATATACAAATTGAACAGCCATGGTGACATCATACATCCCTGTCTCAGTACCACACTCACTGGAAACCACTCACTCACTTCAGTCCCTACCCTAACACAAGCTCTACTGCCCTCGTACAAACTCTTCACTGCATGCAACAATATACCATTAATTCCATATAATCTCAAAACATTCCACAATGCCTCTCTATCAACTCTATCATACACTTTCTCCAGATCCAAAAATGCGTAATACACATCCTTACTCTTTGCTAAATATTTCTCACTTAACTGCCTAACTCTAAAAATCTGATCTATACAACCTCTACCTCTCCTAAAACCACTCTGCACTTCCGCAATCACATTTTCTGTCTTATCCCTAATCCTATTAACCAGTATCCTACCATACACTTTTCCTACCACACTCAACAAACTTATACCCCTAAAATTACTGCATTCATACACATCTCCCTTACCTTTGTATAGGGGCACTATACAAGCAATCACCCATTCCACTGGCACCATTGACAACATAAAGCATACATTAAACACTCTCACTAACCATTCAAATGCAGTCACACCCCCTTCTTTCAACATCTACGCTCTCACACCATCCATTCCAGGTGCTTTACCTGCTTTCGCTTCATGCAATGCCCTATTCACCTCCTATCTTGTAATATCTCTCTCTCATTTTCATCTGCCATTACTGGCATTTGAACACCCCTTACTGCCACTATAGCTGCCTCTCTATCTTCCTCAACATTCAACAAGCACTCAAAATATTCTGCCCATCTTTTCCTTGCATCGTTCCCTCTTAACATCTGTCCATTCACATCTTTCACTGTCTCTCCCATCTTCGATCCACCCTTCCTTACTCTCTTCACTTCTTTCCAAAACTTCTTTTTATTCTCCTCATATGACCTACTAAATTCCTGTTCCCACCTAACATTTGCCAACCTCTTCTCTTCCTCTACCTTCTGCTTGGTTTCCACATTTTTCTCCCTATATCTTTCATACTTCTCCCTACTTTTACACTGCAGCCATTCCTCAAAAGCCCTCTTTTTCTCTACCACCTTCATTTTCACCCCTTCATCCCACCACTCGCTGGCCCTCCTCATGCCGCCTCCAACAAACCTCTTTCCACACACATCACTTGCATATCCCACAAAACATTCTTTCATCAACCCCCATTCCTCCTCTAACTCCCCAGCTTCTTCCGCCCTGTCATATGCCACTTTCAACCTCTCCTGATATTCCTGTCTCTTCTCTGGCTTTTTCAACTCTTCCACCCTCACCATTTCCCTTCTACATCCCCCACTCTATTTCCCCACTCTTTTGCTACTACCACTTTTGACTGAACCAAAAAATGATCAGACATCTCAGCAGCCACACCCCTAAATGCATGCACTGCTTTATCTCTACCAATCATGCTCTTTGCTACCAACACATAATCCATCAATGATCTTTCTTTCACTCTTCCATTTGCCACTCTCATCCATGTATACCTATTTATTAACTTCTTCTTGAAAAAACTGCTACCTATCACCAACTCTTGCTCCACACACATATCTAACAGTCTCTCGCCACTCTCATTCCCAGCTGGTACCACATACTTTCCTACAACACCTTCTACCTCTCCATCACCCACTCTGGCATTCAAGTCACCCAACAGAACTACATAGTTCCTTTTACTCAGACCATCCACACACCTAGTTAACTCATTCCAGAATTCATGCCGCTCTTCCTCACTTCTCTCACATCCTGACCTATACGCACTAACAAAAGCCCAACATTTCCTACCTATCCCAGACCTCACCCACATCAGCCCAGATAACACTTCTTTCCATTCCACTACCTTATTTACCATCTATTCACTCAGCAATAATGCCACACCTTCTCTCGCTCTCCCCCTTTCAACCCCAGACACCCTACCTGTCACATCACCAAATGCCACTTCTCCTTTTCCTTTCATCTTCGTCTCACACAATGCCAATACATCCATCCTCCTCGTACCAAACATATATCCAATCTAACATCTTTTGCTTTCTATCGTACTACAACCACGCACATTTAGACACCCCAATACTAGTGTTTGAGGAGAAGTTATTCTCCCCTCTACTCCCCTTCTTCTTTGACGTTTCGCAGGAGGTTTATACAAGGGGGGGGGATTCCTAGTCCCCTTGCCCCGTCCACTTTTAGTCGCCTCTTACGACATGCAGCGAATACGTTGGGGCTTTTCTTTGATTATGTGCCCACGATACACACACACACACACACACACACACACACACACACACACACACACACACACACACACACACATATATATATATATATATATATATATATATATATATATATATATATATATATATATATATATATATATATATATATATATATATATATGTATATGTATATGTATATGTATATGTATATGTATATGTATATGTATATGTATATGTATATGTATATGTATATGTATATGTATATGTATATATATATATATATATATATATATATATATATATATATATATATATATATATATATATATATATATATATATATATATATATATATATATATATATATATATATATATATATATATATATATATATATATATATATATATATATATATATATATATATATATATATATATGAATAAGTTTTACCCCGACCGGGACTTGGACCTACATAATTACTGTGCCAAGGCGCTACCAACTACTCCACAGTAAGTCTTAAAAGGGAAACAAACCTTTCAGCTATATGCTATACTAGGAATTAACTCATTCTATGTGAATGCCACTCAGTTCATATTATAGTTTCCCCCAACCTCACTTGTGGCTTCGTTATTGCATTTGATTCAAATCTCAATCTTATTTAGGACCAACAATAATCAAATAAGCACATTACCATATGTGAAAATATGAATAATTTTTACCCCGACCGGGACTTGAACCTAGAACATTGAATATGTGTGTATGTATGTTTGTATGCACTTGTAAACTGCTTTGCTGCCACTTAAATTCCTTTTTGTAATAAGCTGCTGCTCTGCAACTGACTCTTCTGCTCGCAAAGAGATTTTATCTAATGTTGTAGTTGTTGGATGCCGTTCGCAGTTAAATGCTGCTTTAGTTCCCATATGTTAAAGTATTTTCGCGTATTGTCTGTGCGCTTGTCGGTGCAAAATCTTATATGCCATATATTTAGTTTTTGTGTTGTTTTTCTGTGATGACATTGTTGCAGTTATATAATCACATGAAAATGGTACTTAGATATTACTGTTATTCTGCTACTACTACTACTACTACTACTACTACTACTACTACTACTATTACTACTACAACTACAACTAATAATAATAATAATAAATGTAATAAATATAGTAAATATAATAATAATAATAATAATAATAATAATATTAATAATTATTATTATTATTATTTTATAATAATAATAATAATAATGATAGTAAAAATATTATTGATGATAATAATTATATAATAATAATAAAAATAATAATAATAGTAATAATTGTTATAATGATAATAATAATAATAATAATAATAACAATAATAATGATAACAATAATTATAATAATTATAATAATGATAAAAATCTCCTCCTCTTTGTAAACTTTTTCTCCCCTTAATCCTTTGTTTGACCGTGCCTGCTCCATGACTATTCAGGCCAGGAATTGGGCAGGCTAGTCGTATCAAACTTCTCCTTCTGATTTTAATAGCTCTGCTTTTATTTCAGTCAGGAATCGCTGTACTGCTCTGATTCGAAGGTCTAAAGCTTCCTTTATAAGAAGAAAAGTTGATGATATTAACTCATCCCCCACTGACAAAAGTTTCTGGTCCTAAGTCAAAAGCCTCTCCAAAAACTTCTGTAACTCAATCTTTCCCCCTCCCACTGAGAGAGCTACTCTCTTTAGCTCTCATTTTTCTGCCAACTCTTCTGTACACAATTCTAGTGCACCTGTCCCTCATTCTTTACCCCTCTCTAACCCTAAGCCCTCCCTTACTCTTTCTTTATGCAAAGTTCATAAGGTTCTTCGTTCGCTAAAGGCAAACAAAGAACCTATCCCGATGGTATCCTTGCAAGGTTTCTTAAGGAGTTTGCAGATGAAGTAGCTCCCGTGCTTTGCCTTATTTTTTGCCTCATTCTGTCAATCAGTATCTATCCTTCATCTTGGAAGCATGCTCTTGTGCAACCTGTTCCTAAGAAGGGTGACCACTCAATTCCTCCAAATTACCGACCTATTGCCCTACCCTCGTCTATCGAAACTTTGCACAATTCTTACTTTTTGAAAATTCTTGCATCTAACTCACTTATCTCCGATCACCAGTATAGCTTCTGTAAGGCAAAATCCACTGGTGACCTCTTGTTCTATCTTACTCATGTATGGTTATCTTTTCTGAGGAACTATGGGGAAACCTTCGTCGTTGCCCTTGATATCTATAAGTTTTTTGACAGAGTTTGGCACAAGGCTCTGTTGGCCAAACTCCCTGCTTATGGGTTTACCCCTTTTTCTCTGTTCTCTGATTTCCAGTTCTCTTGCTGACCTTTTTATATCTGTGGTTGTTGACGGTGCAACATCTAGCCCATTCCCTGTTACAGTAGTGTTCCACAGGGTTCTGTTCCTTCTCTTTATGAACGATCTTCTTCAGTCTCTATCCTCTTCTCTTTTTCACGCCGTTGCCGATGATTCTATCCTTCATTTTTCCTGTTTTTTTCTTCATAACCTTCATCTGCTATTCGTAATCAGTTTTGTATCACCCTTTCTTCTACTCTCAAGTCCGATTTGCATAGGGTAACTGAGTGGGGCACCCAAAATTTAGTGAATTAAAATGCCTTCAGAACACAGTTTCTGGCTATCTCTTTATCTTCTTCTCCTCCTCATAGCCCTATTGTCTTCGAAACCATCGAGATTTATCTTCTTACTTTTATTAGTATACTAGGAATCCAGATAGCCTCTAACTTGCATTGAAGGAATCACATAATTCTAATTTCTAAATCTACATCCAAAGAATTGGAGGTTCTGTTTCGTTTTCGTCATGACTTTCCTCCTTACAGTTACATAAAATCTATAGAGGTCTTCTCCGTCCTTGCTTAGAATACTGCTCGTACATATGGGGTGCTTCTTCATATACATATCTCCTTGACAGGGTTGAATATGAGGCAGTCAGAAGGCAGTCAGACTCTTTAATGACCTTTTCCTTACTTTTAATCTGGAGTGGTTTTCTCTTCACCGCAAGTTATCATCCCTATTTCTTCTCTATCGCTACATCTTCCATTGCTACTCTGATGAGTTGCCTAGTTGCATCCCTCTCCTACTGCCAGGACCATGAAACACTCACCAAGTGGCTTTGTCTCACAGGTACTGTATGGAGATTTGTAGCTTGCGGATTGGTCGGTGCAGCTATGCTTCTTCCCATCTACCTCCAGACTCTGGAACTCTCTTTCCCCATCTGTCTTTCCTGATTCTTATAACCTATCGTCCTTCAAAAAACGGATCTATCGTCACCTCAGAGCCTAATCCTGCCATATATCTAGGTCCTCAGTACTTCGACTATTTTTTCAGCCTGTCCTTTGCCTATTCTGTATCATAATTTCATGTCCTTTGTCCTTAACCTTTTACATTTTTCGTTTTATTTTATTCGTGCCCGGGCCTTTATTGATGAGAGCATTTTTCTTGCCTGTCCCGGTGTCAAACTCATAAAAATAATAATAATAATAATGATAAAAATGGCAATATTATTATTATTATTATTATTATTATTATTATTATTATTATTATTATTATTATTATTATTATTAATATTATTATTATTATTATATTATTATCAATTGCAGTCATAATGTCATAACGTCTTTTTAGAAACCAGCTTAAGAAATGGAAACTTATGAAGTCAATAAGCTTGTGGGAAGAAAAGTTCTTCGAGATGAAAAAATCTGAAGGTCAGATTTAAATTAGATCAAGAAATATTGTAACTCATATCGAAAGACCTCTTCTTCTTCTGCCTCCTTTTAGAATCGAAAGCTTGACACACTCAAGAACAACAACTGGAAAAGAACGAAAACAAAAATTCCACTAGTTCTCTCTGTAAACTTGCGTCATCTCAGAATGCGAATCTGTAAACTTGCGTCATCTCAAAATGCGAATTTTCCCTGGAAAAAGAAACATATGATTAAATAAAGAAAAAAGAATATATATATATATATATATATATATATATATATATATATATATATATATATATATATATATATATATATATATATATATAGAGAGAGAGAGAGAGAGAGAGAGAGAGAGAGAGAGAGAGAGAGAGAGAGAGAGAGAGAGAGAGAGAGAAGGGATCCAGTTAGGATCCGAAATATAGCATTGTTATATATATATATATATATATATATATATATATATATATATATATATATATATATATATATATATATATATATATATATATGAAATTGTTTGCGAGATGTATAGGTTGTAAGCAACTGAGGAGATAAGCATCGTCTACCAATTATAGTTCATTCACTCTTTCTCTCAGACCATACATCTTCTCCTTTCTCTTAGGGCAGTTCACAAGAATAGCACTTATGTGTTAACCTTGTGTGTCGTGAAAGTTGGAGCATAGTTCCTGGGAATCCTTAACTCCCCTTCGTATTTTGCTCTTGCAGAGTCAAAGCATACGAGGGAATTCAGGTAGGAAAACTCCAACCAGAATCATATTAAAGAGTTTGTTATTAATCTCTTTTCCATATTAAAAGGGGCAATGCACCTTTCGTATATAAACAGCTTTACTCCCCTATGTGAAGCCTAAACTAAAACAATGGGAAAACCTTCCACTCATGATGGCTTCTAGTTCACCCGCTCATCCAGCCTTAGAATTGTTCTTGTGAATGGCGTAAGGTTAAAAAGTAAAGTTCATGCATAGTCAATTCATGTGTTTCTTACTTTGTGCGAGAGAAATTTGTTCGGTCTTCGGTACTTTATGTATATTCATGCTTTAAGAATTGGTTCTTCTCTCTCTCTTATATATATATATATATATATATATATATATATATATATATATATATATATATATATATATATATATATATATATATATATATATATGTTCCGGTTTTACGTCACGAACTCCCTTTTCTACCAAGGACTAGGACGGTTGCCTTCTTGCGAAGGACTTCATTTGGCAGATGTAATCGTTACCCTGAGTGCATGCCCTTGCTAACCTCAGACCGTGACGGGGCGCGAACCTTCGACCTGACGCCTCAGAGTCGCGGACGCTACCGCTTGAGCTACGGTGACTACTCTCGCTCATATATATATATATATATATATATATATATATATATATATATATATATATATATATATATATATATATATATAGTAAATTACAGATCTATTAAACAATTTTAGTTAGACTTACTGTATAAATTATAATCTTATATAACGCTACCTTAGTTCTAAAATTTCCCCTTATAATGCTGTTCAAAGAGTGCTTAGCTTAACTTGCACCTTTCTGATAAGGTATGCCCCGATGTCATATCAGCATCTCTTCTG
This sequence comes from Halocaridina rubra, assembly GCA_037179515.1. Taxonomy (NCBI): domain Eukaryota; kingdom Metazoa; phylum Arthropoda; class Malacostraca; order Decapoda; family Atyidae; genus Halocaridina; species Halocaridina rubra. Next base: position 56,857 of record JAXCGZ010006141.1, read on the forward strand.
ATATATTTAAGTAGTTATTTCGTAATCTCGTATTTTCGTTGGTAGTTTGCTTAACTTCTCCTTTTATATATATATCTTTTAAATCATTTTTCTTCTATTAATTTCATGTATAACATTATTAACTATTCATATTTGCTTCCCTTATCCAAAGCCATTTATATATTCTGTCTTCAAGACTTTTTTTTTTATGCTCAGCTCTTTAATCATCAAAAACTCGTTTTTTAGTCCTTGTATATAGCCTTATACATGTGAAAGGTTTAACCACTGAAAATTCCATAGCCAAGTGTAATTTTCCTTGAGAAAACATGAAACGCTGACATTTGATCTCAATTTCGAGTTCTGATTTTACCCATCCTAACTTTCACACATAAGCAGTGCGCAGCTCCTGGTCGCGAGTTCCTAGTGGAGGGTGATATTCATCCTTATATAATGACCTTCAGGCTATCTTGCATATCATCTTCAGTCTAGTCTTGAATGGTTTATTTTCACCTCGGGCTGTAGTCTGCGTTGATATACGAGAATGGATGCATTGCATGATTTTTTCTATATATGAGTTTCATTAACACTTGTCCTTTAATTTTCCCAATCAGTCCATTCACTCAGTATAAAATAATATTTCTTGTGTATTTGGAAGCTGTGTTGTTTTACAGAAAATTTCTGTGGCTCCTTTATTGATTACCTCATGGAATAGAGGCCTGCAACCTTGTTTAGTGAGAGTTGAGCGGACGACCATGATTGCCACTCTCAGATTTGCTGCTTTTGTCAATCTGTGGCCAAGAAGGTATTCTCTGATGGAGCTTCTAATATGCAATTCTTATTTTTCTCAGATGTTATTTACTATTAAACTAGATCAGCGCTATTCCTCATCCTTCATCTCAAACACACCATTGGGAAGTTAATATAAAAATGTTGAACTCTTTTTCAATCTTAATTTCAGTAATAGCAATAGTATGTAGCTGTTTAGTATTTAATTTGCCTTTTAGCTCATTCTTCCTTGCTAAATTAGCCAATTACATTTGCTCTTTGAGAAAGTTTACTTCCGCAGATCTAAAAATCTCGTTTTTTTATTTTTTTCTTCTATTTTTTACTTGCTGAATGCAGGATGGTACATCATTTTAATGTTAAATAGAATTAGACCATGCGCACATATTGTACAGCATGCGCACGTAACTGTTTTTTTTTTTATTATGACACTGGGACAGGCAGTAACTGCCCTCATCAATAAAGGACCGGGCACGAGAAAATACCAAGACGAAGGAAAAGAAAATGGTTAAGGGCAAGGCAGAGATGAGGTAATGTCACACAAAGGAAAACGACTGACAGAAAAAACAGTCAAAGTACAGAGGACCCAGAGATATGGAGGACTAGGGTCTGAGATGACGATAGATCTGCTTTTTGAAGGATGAAAGGTCATTAGAATTAGGAAAGACAGAAGGAGGAAGAGAGTTCCAGAGTCTGGAGGCAGATGGGAGGAAGAAGCAGTCGCTGCACCGACCAATCCGCGAGCTACAAATCTCCACACAGTACCTGTGAGATGAGGCCGCTTGGCGAGTGTTAAGCGGCCTCGGCAGTGGAGGAAAAATGCAACTCGCCAGCTCATCAGAGCAGCGATGGAAGCAGGAGCGATAGAAAAGCGAAAGGGAAGATACCTTACGGTGAAGAGAGAGAGAATCTAGGTTAGAAGTAAGAGAAGGATCATTAATGAGTCTGACTGCCTTAGATTCAACCCTATCAAAAAGATAAGTAAAGGAAGAAGCACCCCAGATGTGTGACCTTTGTAAATTTTAAGTAACTGCAATGAGGAAAAGTAATGACCAAAGCGAAACAAAAACCCCAATTTTTTGGATGAAGATTTAGAAAATTTGGATTATGTGACTCCTCCAAGACAAGTTAGAGGCTATATGGATTCCTGATATGTTGATAGAGATAAGAGGGTAAATTTCATTAGTTTTGAAGACAATAGGGTTATCAGGCGGAGAAGAAGATAAAGAGATAGCCTGAAACTGTCTTGGAGGCATTGAATTTAACTAAATTTTGAGTGCCCCATTCAGATACTCTCTGCAAATTGGAGTTAAAAGTAGAAGAAAGAGTGATACGAGATTGATTACAAATAACAGATTAAGGCTGTGAAGAAAAGGCTGAGGAAAAGTGAAAGGTAGAATCATCAGCAAAGGCATGAAGAGGAGAGGAAGATGGGGATTGTAGAAGATCATTGATGAAGAGAAGGAAGAGAGTAGGTGAAAGAACAGAGCCCTGTGGTACACTACTGGTAACAGAGAAAGGGCTAGATGTCGTGCCATCAACAACTACAGATATAGAACGGTCAGTAAGAAAACTGGAAATCAGAGAACAGAAAGAAGGGGTAAAGCCATAGGCAGGGACTTTGGCCAACAGAGCCTTGTGCCAGACTCTGTCAAAAGCCTTAGAGATATCAAGGGCGACGATGAAGGATTCCCCGTAGTTCCTCAGAGAAGATGACCATACATGAGTAAGATAGGTTTGGAAATCACCAGTGGATCTTGCCTTTTGGAAGCCGTACTGGTGATCGGAGATAAATGAGTTAGATTCAAGGTGCTTCAAGAAGTGAGCATTGAGCAAAGTTTTGAAAACTTTAGCAATAGAGGAGGTTAGGGCAATAGGTCGGTAGTTTGAAGGATTAGAGCGGTCACCCTCCTTAGGAACAACAGGTTGAACTAGAGCATGCTTCCAAGATGAAGGATAGGTACTGGTTGACAGAATGAGGCGAAAAAGACGGCAAAGCACGAGAGCAAGTTCATCTGCAAACTCCTTAAGGAACGTTGCAGAGATACCATCGGGACCAGATGCCTTGTTCATCTTTAGCGAGCGAAGAACTTATGAACTTTGAGTGAAGAAAGGATAAGGGAGGCCATAGGGTTAGAGAGGGGAAAAGACTGAGGAACAGGTGCGCTGGAATCGTTGATAGAAGATTTGGCAGAAAAATGAGAGCCAAAGAGAATGGCTTTGTCAGTGGGAGAGTAAGCTATAGAACCATCAGAACGAATGAGAGGGGGAAAGCTTGTTACAGAAGTTTTTGGAGACGTTTTTGGCTAAGGACCAGAAGCATTTGTCAGTGGGAGAGGAGTTAAGGTCATCAACTTTCCTTCTTATAAAGGAAGCCTTAGACCTTCGAATCTGAGCAGTACAGTGATTCCTAGCTATAATAAAAGCAGAGCGAGTTAAATCGGAAGGAGAGGCTAGGTAAGATTGGTGAGCCTAATTCCTAGTCTGGATAGCCATGGAGCAGGCGCGGTCAAACCAAGGTTTAGGGGGAGAGAAAGTTTTTGTAGAAGAGGGGATGTACGACTCCATTCCCGCGGTCATGATCTCGGCAACTTTTAGAGCTACCTGATCAGGGTTGCGGGACCGAAAGCAGTAGTCATCCCATGGGAAGTCAAAGAGAAAGTTGCGCAAATTTTCATGTTGGGTTCGCTCAAAGTGCCAAAGGCGGCACTAAGTAGGAGGGATTGGTGGTGGAGGAGCGAAAATGGAAGAGACTGAGATCATAGAGTGGTCAGATTTACCAAGAAGGGAAAGCACAGAATAAGAGTAGTTTGAAGGGTTAGAAGTAAAAAATAGGTCAAGAGTGTTTGCAGCATGATCGTGACGATCAGGAACGTGAGTAGGATGTTTGATAATTTGCTCCAGATCGTGAGTAATAGAGAAAGCAAGGGCCTCGCTTCCTTCCACATCAGTGTGAGAAGAATGAAGCCACTCACTGTGGTGTACATTGAAGTCTCCAATGTTTAAGAATATCTTACGATGGCAACGCACAAGGTGAGTCAGAGCACTATAAGGTGTGCATTAATTCACGCTCTGCCCGAGTTAAAAACAATATTGGTTGTTTAAATATATCTTAATAATTATCTTATTTCCTTTGCCTTAAATAGTCCCTCGATATCAAGTTCACTACTACCTCCTCTTGTCTTATATAAACCCCTCTACGACCCCCCGACCATCTCTTATTTTATGGCCTGTATTTCACGAACTCAACCAAGGTGAACGCTGCATTTATTTGCGCCTAATTGATAACTGTACCCTCGATATTTTCCAGTTATATTATTTTGTCCTGCATTCCCATTAGCAACAATCATTTGTGACCCTACATATAAAAAGGCTTCCTTTTTTTCCTATTTGTTTCCTCCCACACCGTGGCTACAGTTTATGGTCTTTATATCAGCTGCAGTAAATAAATCTTCAAAATAAATGCCATCGTATATCTCCAATAACGAAGGAACTTCAGGGTGTGTTCAGATATATGACCAAGAATTTGCGTTTCAGAGAGAGAGAGAGAGAGAGAGAGAGAGAGAGAGAGAGAGAGAGAGAGAGAGAGAGCGCACGTTATCTGGAAGAGACCGACTTTATAATCTTTCTTAAGGAAAAAAAAAGATTTGTTCTTAGCTTATCAAATACTTACAATTTTTGCAGGGGATTTGCGCTCCTTTATCGCCAAATCCTATGATGAATATGAAAATTTTGTTCATTCATTCTCTTCTGTTTTTAAGAAAATTCGCATAGGTATTCAATGTTCTTGTATTATTCAGACATAGATTGTGTACATTTTATTTTATGAAGAGTATGTGAATGCAGTTAAGAATGACTTACTTTTGACAATAGATAAACTCAGGGAAGAGCTCCTTGACTTCTGCCACGAATGGCAACCAACCTACTTTTCTATTATGGAGGCTTTTCAAATGAAAATTCTTATGCACTCCCGATGAATACTATTTCTTTCAACATGGCTCTAAATTAACAATATAAGGTTTTTATAGGCACTAATCCTTAGTATTTATGGCACCAAAAACAAATTATTTGAAAGACAAACTCTTTGTATTAACTTAGGCCAACTTCATAGAGTGGAATTCTGAACCAACTTATGCTAACAATTGCCCCTATTTTTGCAAGAGAGCCGTGGAATATGAATGCTTGCCCTTACCTAATTCGAGCTTTTGAAGATAGCATTAATGATTCACCCCATGCACTTTGTAGCGTACTCAGTGTGCTGAGTTAATGAGGGTTTTCCTAGGATATGTCCATTGTGGATAAGAATAGGAATTCCCCAGCGAAGCTAACCTTCTCTCCATCAGACACAGGTCCTCACTGAGACATACAGCTGTAGTGACAAAGACTTCCTCGTTCACCCACCCATGCATCTCCAGCATTAGCTTTAAAGTAGACTTGGACCTGTTCCCTGAGCTTCTAAAGGAGATATGGACAGCCATAACATGCAAAGAACTCTAGCCCTTTGAGTAGTGGAAGATTTTAAAAGAAAATGCCTAGACACTTTGTGTCATAACTGTAGGTACCTTTCACCATGGGACAACAGTTCATTCAACATCAAAGTAGGGCTCCCCAGCCTGCCAAAGAGTGTAAGCATTCTAAATGTCATCAAGAATAGCTACCTGGAAAAATCCAGTGCTGGAGCTTCAGCGAGTCTGGGGACTGTCAGATTCATACTGCTCCCTCCAGACTGAACTGGTGGCCATTGCAAAAAAACTTGGCATACTACAGTGACCACGAATCCCAATATGCTGTCACCTTAAATGACTCGGTGTCAACCCTGCAACCCTTTCATACAACCACGATCAGAGACGACGTGAGAGTCATCATAGAACTGTGATGGGATGTTAGTGTACTAACATTATATGTGTATGTATGTATGTATGCTATGTATGTATGTATGTATGTATGTATGGATGTATGTATGTATGTATGTATGTATGTATATATGTATGTATGTATGTATATGTTGGATAGATTGACGAGCTATAGTGCAGCTATTCGCGTAATTGTATCTTCACGCATGTACAAAAGCAGCGAATAATAAACTTGAGAAGGGCGCTTTGCCCGTAATATTTAAATGTCTTACTTCACTGTTGGTGACTATAAGCAAAGACAACATTTCATTATCTCGAGAATCGCTGAGATGCACTCAGCCCACTTGCTTAAGTTATTGTGACACAGATGGTAAATGAGCCCAATAAGTACTTTACAAGATGACGCTTCTGTTAATAGGAGCACTAAATTATGAGCTTAATTAGAGCTTTAAGATAGTCCCGAGGTTCAATCCCACAAGGGGGGGGGGTTTGTATGGTAGTATTTTCACCAGATGGAAGGGGTGCTGGTGTCACAAACGCAGAAGCCCTTGCAAGAGTAACTGGCTTGAATACACCATTTAGTGCTCATTTTATTTATAATTCTCTCTCTCTCTCTCTCTCTCTCCTCTCTCTCTCTCCTCTCTCTCTCTCTCTCTCTCTCTCTCTCTCTCTCTCTCTCTCTCTCTCTCTCTCTCTCTCTCTCTCTCTCTCTCTCTCTCTCTATCTATCTATCTATCTATCTTACCCCGTGACCTTTATTCATGCATTTTGCTCTGTCCCTGAGAGTGTCTTTGAAAAACATGAGAAATTTTCATGGTTCGAAGAACTCATGATATTTTGCCATCTCAAAAGAAGGAGAACATAAGAGGTGTGTGTGTGCTTGTGTGTGTTTATTTTATTATTAAGGAATCATTCCTACTATAATCCTGAACTGTTTTTTTAAGCACTGACGGTGAGAATGTTAATGCTAAAAAAAGTTGGTAAGACTAATTAATGTTTATAAATACAACTAATAATATTTTTTTTCTTAATCTTATGTAATTAGTGCATATATCTATGTATGCTTGCGTGTTTGAGCGTGTATATTCGTGTGAAAGGTAAGAAAATATTGAGAGAGAGAGAGAGAGAGAGAGAGAGAGAGAGAGAGAGAGAGAGAGAGAGAGAGAGAGAGAGAGAGAGAGAGAGAGAGAGAGAGGTTAATAACTATAGTTAATTTAAGCTTGTGCATATTCTAATAAGTTGTTATTATTATTATTATTATTATTATTATTATTATTATTATTATTATTATTATTATTATTATTATTATTATTATTATTATTATTATCATTGTTGTTGTTGTTGTTGTTACTATTTATGGAACATTACTTAGTCGTTTTGTTTTATAATAACATGATATCTGAATAGGTCATATGCTAATTCACCTTCATTTCCTTCGTCTGCTGCTGAAATTAAATCATGCGATGGTTTAGTATTTCAATTATGCAGTTGTAAAGGATGATATTGTAAGCGAAATTTTGGGGTAATAATAGGATTATATCTTCGTTTATTGCTGCAGTATCTGTATATTATAATGTTAGTTGTAAATTATGGCAAGGAAAGCTCTAATGATTAAGAAATTCAATAATTTATTTCCATATTAATTTTTGCTTATTATATGTGATCTCTCGGTCCCCGTTCTTCGAGTAATTTTAAGC